>ML293728.1:9390-50532 GCA_005239495.1 Nicotiana undulata | reverse complement strand
GGGGCAAGGGGGCAACTACTCAAAAATCACACACTTCTTCACTCACAATAGTGAGGAATTGGAGAGTCTATCTTGTAAAGAAGAGAAGGTTTAGAACCTTGCTACCTATCCTTGTAATCATCATTATGGAATATATAAAGTCATATCTCGTGGCCATGATTGATGAATCTTTCTTTTCTCTCTATTTTATATCATGGAATAATGTTGTCAATAATGTTAGCTCTTCATATACATTAGATCTTTTTGGTGATCTTAATTAGTTTGTAAGCTTAACCTTATCCAGCTTTTCTTACTTGACATTCATTGATCTAGAGTTAATTATCTTTAGCTAGAATTTTTCCTCTATTTTTTTCATTAATCAGTTTACAAAAAAGGTTTAACACTTTTTTGATAAAACATATGAGTACTGGGTTCTTAAAAAGATTATTATACATATTAAATGAATTTTTAACACAAATATAAAGTATTAACCAAAACTAAGGAATTCTACCGAATTGTAGCTCCGCCTTTGAATAACATGTGTTAATTAAGGTTGCTATTTTAGAATAAAGCGTGTTTTATTCACTCTTCAGACTTCATTAATTCATGGTTTGGCCATGCAATCAGATTTAGAACAAAAATATTCGCAGTTTTCAAAGCAGCAAAAGTGGAGTTGAAAAACTGGTCAAAGATACAGTACTCCTTTAAAATAGAGATGGCATTAATTTTTGCAGACCTTCATAGTTCAGCTTTACCGTCCCGTGGAGGGTATGTCATATGTGCGCTTTTATTAGTTTCCTTATCTTGACTACTGCATGTGGATTTTCAAGAAAACAAGAGGAGACGAAAAATAAATTTTTTATTAACAATTTCCGGGCCAAATACGTGTACATTGACTATTCTAAGTATATATATATATATATATATATATATATAAAATTAATTTTTATCAGTATAAGTATGGTATAATCTATCTACCAATATAATTTTTCTTTTTGGCTTCAGAAATAGATCTCACCACTAGAGTCTGTTGCAATATTTTGACTTATATAAGATCCACGAATAACTCATAACATTTGTAAGAAAGGGTTATTGTAGACGTGAAGTACAAAATATAATGCACATAATCCCGTTGCATCTTTGTTCAATTACCTATTTTACCTTTCCGTATTTGAGTCACTTAATTTCACGAGAGATATAGCTACAGAATGTGCAAACTAGTTGCCTTTATGGCACGTACATATATAAATGATAGGTATGAATCAAATAAAGAAAGGATATATATATATATATATAGAACCTAATTTTAAGTTTAGCTGACAATGAGTCAATGATAACTTGTTGCTCTTGTGTCCAAATCAAAATCCATAAAGTGACCGACGATCTTTTCTGCTTCTTGGGCTTTGTTTGACTGCCCCAGACAAATCCTTGGGCTAAATCTCTTAAACTCCTTAAGTTTAGAAATAAAAAAGGAATTTCTACATTCCTATAANAATACAGCGTGATTTGCGTTTGAAAATTTCTGAAAGAATCTTTAATTCCCCAATATTAGTGCACCTAAATAAGGAATTTTAATACTACAATGATTCCTTATTTAATGAAATATCTGAAAGAATATTTACTTCCTTAATTTTAGCGCCTAAATAGGAAGATTATAGCTACTAAGGTTCTGTATTTAATGCATTATATTTTTTTTGTAAAAAAACTGTTAACAAGGCGGGTAATTTCCAAATCATTAACATATTTAGTAATATAGTTTCCTATATGGTATAGGAACGAAAAAATCCCAATAAAAAATAATGGGGCATTTGCATCTTCACCCGCTTTTTGGGTCACATTTTAACTTATACCCGCTTTTGGGTCACATTTTAACTTATACCCGCTTTTCAGGAAAAAAGCAAGCGCACCTACTTTTCGCGGGGGCATTTGCACCTATACCCGCTTTTTGGGTCACGTTTTAACGTATACCCGCTTTGGAAAAAAACTGCAAGCGTACCCACTTTTCGCATAAACTTCAGGCATACGGGCCTGAAGTAGCAAAGCCAATCACACAAACTTCAGCATTCTAGGAGACGGGCCTGAAGTTGTTTGTAATTGCTGAACTTAAGCATTCTACTAGCTGAAGTTTTGTTCTCTATTTGATGTACTTAAGCATGTTTTAGATGAAGGTTTGTCCTGGATTCAATAGTTTTGTCGTAAAGCTTTTTCAAAAACTTCAGCAGAAGAGGCTGAAGTTATTTAGTTCATTTGTAAAAACTTCAGCATTAAATAAACTGAAGTTTTGTCCTGGATTCATTAGTTTTGTCATAAAGCTTTTCACATTTAGTTCATTTGTAAAAACTTCAGCACTAAATAAGCTGAAGTTTTGTCCTGGATTCATTAGTTTTGTCATAAAGCTTTTTCAAAAACTTCAGCAGAAGATGTTGAAGTTATTTAGTTCTTTTGTAAAAACTTCAGCACTAAATAAGCTGAAGTTTAGTTTGTCATAAAGCTTTTTCAAAAACTTCAGCAGAAGATGCTGAAGTTATTTAGTTCATTTGTAAAAATTTCAGCACTAAATAAGCTGAAGTTTTGCACAGGTAGCAGGAAGAAGGAGGCGTCTGAAGTTGTAAAAATTAGGGTATAGGTTAAATAATTTAAAAAAATATGGGTATAGGTTAAATGGGGGCGACCAAATAGGGCGCCTCGTGCAATTTTACCTTTTCGCGTAACTTCAGGCACACGGGCCTGAAGCAGAAAATATTTTTTGCCTGAAGTTTAGCAAAACTTCAAATATTTTTGCATGAAGTTTGGCCTGACTTGCAAAGGCAATCACGCAAATTTCAGTTCATAGTGCAAATGGCAAACTTCAATTCAATAAAAAAACAGCATGTGTTGGCTGAAGTTTTTGTTTGTAATTGCTGAACTTCAGCATTCTAGTAGTTGAAGCTTTGTTCTGTATTTGCTGAACTTCAGCATGTTTTAGTTGAAGCTTTGTTCTGTATTTGCTGAACTTCAGCATGTTTTAGCTGAAGCTTTGTTCTGTTTGTGATGAACTTCAAGGCTGAAATTTGTTTCGTATTTGATGAACTTTAGCATTCTAGGAGCTGAAATTTTTGTTATATTTGCTAATCTTCAACATTCTCAAAACAGAAGTTCTAAAACAACAATGAATTTAATAGATCATGATTAGCAACGATTGATTTGTTCATTTCAAAGATTAATGAATGAAAAAAAAAATCGACATGAAAACAAGTTACTACAGATAAATTAGAACCATAAACCAATGTGCCTGTAAAGCTAAAATATCTAAGAGGTTAAATTATTGTGAATAAGACCAAACTGAACATAATGGGACAAGCAGATATATATGAATCATCATGCTAGAACGCATAATAATATCTCAATCTTCATCATTCAGAAAATGAAGGAGGAGAAGGAGGAGGAGAAAGAGGCCTGAAGTTGTTTAAATAGTGGGTACAAGTTAAAACCTTTTTAAAAAGTGGATATAGGTTAAACGCAGACGACCAAATAGGACGCCCCATGCAATTTTTACAAAAATAATGGAAAAACTACACATCATAACCACTTTCAAAAATAATAGCTGAAAGAAAATATTTTTATTTATTAAGGTATAATATACATATATTTTATGTATATGTTTTGTGTATTTGGCTAGTGAAT
This sequence comes from Nicotiana undulata, assembly GCA_005239495.1. Classification (NCBI taxonomy): domain Eukaryota; kingdom Viridiplantae; phylum Streptophyta; class Magnoliopsida; order Solanales; family Solanaceae; genus Nicotiana; species Nicotiana undulata. The sequence continues at coordinate 46,890 of ML293728.1, read as the reverse complement.
ATAATTCTATTTTAAACTTGCCTAAAAATAATTGAAGAATTAAGCGATTAGCAGCCCAAAATACATTTAAACACAAAATAAACTCATTTATCTTTTATTACCTGGTATAAACAATTAGCAAAGGGATGTTTTTAGCATGTTATTAGGATAATACGACGGTTAACAGTTTAAGAGGGTGTTTGGAGGCTTTTAAAAGGCAGCTTATAAGCTAAAAGCCAAAAGCCATAAGTTTGTAATACCCAACTTTTGACTTTTGGCTTTTCTTTGTATTTTTCTTGCCTAACAGTGTAACAACTCGACTGGTTATTTTGAGCTTTAGCGTTTCATTCTGTGGGTTGAGAGTTTGAGTAACTTCATATGACGTGTTATGACTTACGTGTATGGTCGATTTTGGTTTTCGAATGGTTAGGGAATGATTTGGGAGAATAACTCTCAATTTGAAAGCTTTAAGTTGGAACAACTAATCAAGGTTTGACTTTTGTGTAAACGAACTCGGAATTGGATTTTGATGATTCTGATAGGTTTGTATGATGATTTTGTACTTATAAGTATGTTCGGATTTTATTTCGGAGGTTTCTAGAAAAATTCGACACTATTTATCGAAAGTTGGCAATTTGAAAAGCTTAAGAGTTCAAAAGTTTGACCAAAAGTTGACTTTGATGTTATTGGACTCCAATTGGTGTTCCGAAACTTTAGATATGTCTATAGTTGAGTTGAACTTATGTGCAAAGTTTGAAAGTAATTCGAAGTGTGTAATTGTGATTCAGACACTCTTTTAAAGGAATAACGATTTAACAACTTAAGAGAAATTTTATTCGGTTTGAGCCTTGATTCTTTGTTGTGATGTTTCTATGGGTGTTTTGAGCCTTTGAATAATGTATTTGTACTTGCTGGTATGATTTGAAAGTGTCCCGAGGGCTCGGGTGTATTTTGATCATTGGTTGAGAGACTAGTTAAGTTAAGAATTTGGAGCTTGATCACGGTCAATATCGGGTCAAGACGACATCTTTTCGATATTTTGAGCGCGCGACAGGTTTGTAATGTGTTTTATGATTGAAATGAATATATGATTTGTGTACGGGAGGTTCCGAATGAGTTCTGAGTGCAAAAATGAAAATTTTGTGATTGCTGATTTTCTAGTGCAATAATTACGAAAATGCCAATTATGTCCCTAAAATTTTGAGACTTCCTTTAAAGCTTCAAAACATCATATCTCCCTTATTTTAAGGCCAAATTGGGTGATTCAAAATGTTATCTTAGGTTTAATCTCGCAGAGATTATGTTAGGCTTATCAATTAATAGTTCTGGGATCATCAAGGATATGGTTTGAGTTGGGACAACTGTTGCATCTTTTTTACTTATCTCGGAAGTCAGTCACTTTTTTTACAAGGTTTTGGAGCTCGGGAGGAGGTGATTTTTGAGGGAGTTTTCACATACTTCATTGGGGTAAGTTAACCTAACTCGAATTTTTTATTATAGCATAATCTATCATTAATTTTGTCTCTAAATTAAGGAATCTTAAAGAAGAAAAGAGGGTTTTGGCTTGGAAGATAAGAAAGTGCATTTTGGGATTTTTGACAAAACGTTTCTAAAGTGAATATTTGGATTTTGAACATTGATTCAGAGTTGGATTTGGATGAAACTTGTATGGTTTGACTCGTATTTGAATAGGTTGTCGAAATTTGTGAGTTTTGTCAGATTCTACGGTGCGGGCCCAAGTTGATTTTTTGGTTGACTTTGAGTATTTGATTAAAGATTCAACCTTTATTGTTTGAGTTTGATTCCTATGACATTATTTGCTGTTATTGAGTTATTTTTGGCTAGATTCGAGCAGTTCGAAAGTCAATTTGCTCGAGAAGGCATTTTTAGAATATTGGTTTAGCTTGTTTGAAGTAAGTGTCTTGACTCGTTTTGTTGAGGAAATTAGGATATTGTTTCTACATGCGAGAGTGATACATATACGAGGAGACAAGTGTATATGCAAGAGCCAGGATTTTCATGCTCGGGAGGGGGAATTTTACGCCTCTTTGTGCCTTGTGGAACTCGGTGATTCCTTGACTTTTGCTTCATTTGATCCTATGACTAATGAGCTTAATTCTCTGTGTTAGGAATCATGTTAGAACGTATGACATCTTAAAAGGATTTAATGTATTGTCTTTGAGACTGTCTATGTTACACCCCATATTTTCATAGGTAAAAGTACGCCGTAAGTCAATTAATGTAAGCTTAGAAATGAGATCCTCTTTAAAAGTATATAAAGTAAGTTAATAATACTACCTTGGAAGTTACAAATATTTACAATCATTAACAATAAATATCAAGAGGGTTGGAAGGTTAGAAGTTAAACAAAGAGAAGAAAATAAGTTTCATCGAAAGTCGACAAGTTAGGAATGCTATAACTAGGGGTGGGCGTTCGGGCAATTCAGATTGGACATAAAAATTTTGGTTTGGTTTTCAGATTGAAGAAATAAAAATCCAAGTTCAATCCAAAGAAACTCGAATCGGATCGAACTTTTTATGTTTGGATTCAGATTAATTGGTTTAGATATTTTGGATTTTTAATTTTGAGCTTATAAGTTGAGATGTTTATTCTATTTATGATAATGAGCATCCAAATAAAGTATTGATGTTAAATTTCCTAAAAGATTCCTCATTTTCACCACAATAATCCAAATAAATTATTCAAGTAATAAAGTCATCATCAAAGATACACAACGAAGACATTAGTAATGCATATAAGAAATATAAATAGTAAAATCATGTTCAAATACAAAAAATTCTGATAGTAACTTAGTAATAAGTATTGAATAAATGAGATTATGTTTAATGGCTAGGATATTAGACTTGTTATTATTGGCATATGAATAATGGATTAAATTTAAAATATAAAAGTATTGGATATCCAAAATCTGAAGTACCAAATCCAATATCCAAAATCTTTAAAAATTAAATCTAAAATGCAATCCATAATCCGAAAATCCAAACCAAAAATCTAAATAATTCGGATTTCGATTTATATTCGGGTTTGCCCAAACTATGCTCACCCCTAGTTATAACCCATACTTTTAGGGTGAGACTAGGGTGCTTAACATGATAAGAAGGAGATGTTAGGAGGTATTTTAGTTGTGTGATATTCGTGTCTTAAGTTTGAAGTCAAGCGAGTTGTGAAACAAAAGTCGACGAAAGTCGTCACAAGTTACGCTCATAATTTTGCTGAAATTTGGGTCTAATGTGAATGAATTTTTCTCCCTGTATACTTGGTGTTACGGGTGATCCATCCACCAAATTGAAGGTCAACGACTCTATTTTCCAACTCATTAAAGCATTCATTAATGAAATATCAAAGTAGAGAGATATTTGTATTTTTAAGACCCACAGACTGGTAGGTGACTAGTAGGTGCATCACCTACTTGCTTAAATGAAGGGACCAAATAAATCCCCCAAAAGGGGAAGATTCAAGGCGACCAAGGGTCCCTTTATATGGGATTATTCTATCACATTTTCAACATATTCTTCTGAGCAAAACATAGGAGAAAACCCCCTGCAACTGCTCTCCCGAATGTTCCGTCAAACCCTAAGAGAATTCGAAAGTTACAAGTGATTTTAGTGGTGAAGAAACCCAGAAAGCTTGCTAGTTTTTCTTCTTCTTTCTTGTATCTGCATTAAAGGTTGTTTTCAGGTGAAGATGATCTAGGTTTCGACTGGTTATGATCAGTTCAAGGTGATTTATGCTTCTCCTTCCCTTGTTTATCCTTCTATGAGTTGTAGCTTGGTTATAAGGAATATAACTTGTATGTTTCGAAAGGATTAACATGCTGCTGTTATTGCGTCATTACTGGGGGGTATTGAGAACTTATTTTTAAGTAGTATTCATGGATGATTTACATGAGAAGAGGCTTAATATGTACTGTTGGTTGTGTTGCTTGAATTTTTAAAAACTAGTGGAAAACGTGTTTTAGTAATCTGAAAAATCAGTTTTGAGTTGCTGAACATGTGGGAATATTATGGGGTTGTCTTAAAGTTGTATTGTGGCTGAAATTCAGTACAGATAATTGAACATGTTGTGGTTAATGTTGTTGATAAGTTCTGTGTGAAGAAGGGGTTTAAAACTTTTGTTGTTTTGTCATAAACCAAGCTTGCCGCTCGTTGCACTATTGTTTGAATTGTGGAATTGTTCTTACATTGTTGAGGGGATGAATTGATAGGATTAATTGTTGATATTGTTATTGTTTGGTGTTGTTTTGAATTTGAAGAAGTGAGGAAATATAGAGAAAGTGCTGCCCAATTTTTTCGGTAAGAGAGCTACTAGCTTAGAAATGTGTTTTGAGTTCTTCCATGGTATTAACCATAGTTTTAATACCTTGGTGTAGGTTGAGGTACTCTGTCCAGTGTAAATTGAGTCGTTATCAACAAAGATATGTTAAGGCTAAACCATTCTTTCATTTTGGCATGATCCCATAATTACGTGTGTTTGATAACGAGACATAAAGAGAAGTTCGTATTCCTGAATTTGAGTACATTATCCCAGTCTCATAAGTTACAGTGTATTCTCCCTTATCGAGACTTTATATTCAATTAAGTATTGTCTTCTTTCAGTCATGGGAGTACATGTCTATATATATATATATATATATATATATATATATATATATATATATATATATATATATATATATATATATATATATATATATATATATATATATATATATATATATATATATATATATATATATATATATATATATATATACACACACACACACACAAAGAGTATTACAATCTTTTCACCGCCATCAAGTTATAATCAATGGGCAAGTCCCTATTAGACAACCTCTAATCAGATGGGAAATTATATAGCGAGCCTACTATGGCCGAACGCTGATGATTGGGCCCGTAATAGCCGAGATACTGAGCTTAGTATGGTCGAGCTCATATGAGCGAGCTTTCTACGGCCGAGTAGTTACATGTACCGAGCCTTATAGAGTCGGAAATCTATTTTACTTACTATATTGAGAGAGTTGATTCAATATAAGCAAATAAACATATCTTCAAATCATCTTTGTCTCCTAGTTTCTTTCAGTTTACATACTTAATTGGAGCGTAACATTATGAACCACCATCTATACCTGTTATTGTCATTCTACTTGAGCTTCCTCATTTGTAATAAGAGATGATGATTGCGCCTGAGGGCAATATTTGGCACAATGGGTATTTTTGTGCGGATTGATATGATGTTGGCACGATGAGTATTTCCGTGTGATTTGAAATATGATTGGTTGGTTGGTTGTTTTCTTGTGAAAAGAATGGGAAATATATTTTTGTTATGATTACTCGAACATTAAACACTTACATGCACTCCACTTCAGTTTCTATTAATTTTGTTGTTTTGTATGTTATTTTCACACTTGTGTTCCTTATGTAGTTACCTTTGTGTTTCCTATTTGGCATGTTTCTACTATATCCATTGTCGCGCCCCCTTTTTCTTGCGAAATCGGGTTTCGACATTTATGGGATAACTCCCTTCCTTTTGGGATTGGGTATGAGATTTGAAGAGTCGCCACCTAACGGATTAAGGTGCGTTAGGGCACCTAGAGCGATTAACTCATGAGACTAGTTTGCATTATCAGAGATCGGGTAAGGGCTAAAATTACCGTGAGAAAAAGATGTTAGGCACCCCTCGAGGTCCAAAACGGTGGGTCCCAGCCGAACTTAATTAAGCGAATTAGTCTAAAGGAAATTAAAAACAATTTGGACAAATACAAATGATTTAAATATGATTAAAGGGGTCCTAGGTTTTTTAGCCTATAGGATCATTCCATGCAATACTTTGTAACTTTCCCGAACTGGGGTGTTACTCATCATATTGGCGCACGGGTCATCATCTCCTTTACAACCCAATTACTATCTTTCAGTTGTTACCTAAGCGTTCTAATAGCTTCTAACTCGTTCCTTATGCGTGCACTACCCGTCCCTTACCTCTGGTCCTGGAGGTATTAGGACTTTTATTTAAGGTGGTTCTAGACTGACCTATGTTACTTAAAAATGAAAAATCTCGGCGACAAACAAAATACAAATAAGACTTTCATGTAAGGAGACAAATAAGGGCTCACATTGACCGCCACACATAAACAATAAATGCACGAAATTGAATCAACAAACTTTGTTAATTTTAGAATCCTATAGGCAAGATATCTATATGAGCGGAAACAGAACGTAAAGAAGCAATTTTATTTAGGCGAGCATCATGACCTATTAGTTTGCCTACTGATTTTATTAAGCATGAATCTGGGCACTTTCAGGCAGCAAGATGTCACAATTGCTTATGCCCAAAATCATTAGCAACCCCTAAGATTTGCCTAGGTGATAGCCATAATCAGTCGAATTCAGGATTAAATAACAGAACCCTATAGACATGGTTTCTACAAGTTTATTAATTAGACCTATAACATGATTTCTAAGTGAACTACTGATTTTAACTCATAAAGACATGTTTTATCCCTTTTGGATCCTATAGGCAGGCTTTCTAATTGCAGAATTGATTTAAACTCCTATAAACATGATTTCTAAGTGCGGGTTGATTTAAACTCCTATAAACATGATTTCTAGGTACGTGGTTGATTTAAAATCCTATAGACATGATTTCTAAGTGTTGGTTGATTTAAACTCCTATAGACATGATATCTATTAGTTTTAAATCCTATAGGCATGTTTTCTAGGTTTGAGATTTGATTTCACCCTATAGGCATGATGTCTACAACTATATGTGGGCAGAATTTTAAGCAGATTGCCAAGGAAAGGTTATTATTTCAGACAAAATCCTATAGACATGGTCGCTAATGCACGTTGAGTTAAAAAAAAGTGTGAATCCTATGATCATAATTTCTAATGCAGAAAGTATATAAACATGATCTCTAATATGCAAGTGTAAAGTTGCAGAATTAAACAATCAGGAAGATCCTATAGGCATGATCTCTAATATGTAGGTGTAAAAATACAGAATTAAACAATAAGAAAATCTTATAGGAAGTATTTCTACCCACGTCTAACAAAGATATAAGAAACCCCCCTGATTTTACTAATAAACCCCAAATCTGTTTATTACAGAGATTATTACAGTCCAGAATGAATAAATAACATAATAGTATCCATTACATTATAGGGAGCCTTCATAGACCCAATATAAACCTGGGAACCAAGCCTTCAAACATAGCAACTCTGGAGCATAATGGTGGTCCATCCATGGGACATAAAATTGGGCTTCTAGTGTGTCAAAGTTCCCAAGGGCCTCAGGGACCCTGGGCAATGCTCACACCAGAACCACACTCATAAAATAGTTCATAAAAATATTGGAAGACCAGCTCCAATGTGTCATAGTTCGGAGGAGTCTCAAGGACCCTATGCAGTGCTCACACTGGGGGTGGTGAGAACCTAATTAGCTAAGAGTAGGAGTTTGAAAACCAGTGCATAAAGGGTAAGGGGGATAGGTTTAAAAATAGTTCAACTTCAAAAGCAAGCGAATTCAGAATACAGAATTGCAAACAGAACTGCACCAAGAAACAAACAAAGTTCATGTTCAGCATGTAGTTCAAGCAGATTGGCATTTGATTAGGCTAAATATTAAAGCAGTCATGGCTTAAACACAGAGACAGAAACAAACTGGACTTATAACATATGATTACATGCTTACAGTGTCTGGCAAAGTTCACAATCAGACTTGAACATTAAGCTAACTTAGAGAAGAGGAGTCACATTATTGTAAGTAACTCAGTTTAGCATTATCACTAAGTGGGATCATGTAGTCACATAGAAAGCAGAATCATGCTGAGGATTTAAATAGACTAATCAAATAAAGCATATAGAACAGAATAGAATAATAGGAGTTAAGGCATACCCGTTGAGAATAAAGCAAACAGGAATGCAATAACAATTTAAATTGTAGAGAATCTGGCCTTGGCTTCCAGCCGGCCAAATAGTGCAGAAATCATAACAATAGAACAAAGAGAGAGCTTAAGTTTTTTTGAGAAACAGAAAGTTTGAAAGTTGTAAAGTTGTTCAGTGAAAAAGTTATTTCTCAAAGGGTTGTAAAGCGTGTGAAAATCAGAACAAGGCAGGGGCTTTTATAGCACACAATGAAGCAAACTAATCAGTCATACACAAATAAGGTATGAAAATCAATTAACAATCAATTAAGGTCAGCATAAATCAATCAACAAGACATAATCGAGTAAACTACTACTTAATTTAAGGAAAACTTTATTCGGAATCAATTAGTAGTTAGGAGCTAGGTTAAATAAGGTTAGAAATAAGTCAAAAAAGTAATTATAAGCCGGCTCTAATAATCAAAGCATAAAAATCAGGCCAGTAAGGTAATTAAGAAAAATAGCACAAGTTATTAATCACATATTAGTCTAAATAAGGCAAGAATAGGTGAAGTCCAATAAGGAAATATTGGTACTAAAGGAAAGCTGATTTTAAACCCTAATTAATTAACACTTAATTGACAAAATTAAAGGCAAGTCGGCAGAAATAGTATAAATAATCGTAACCCTAAGAGATGGACATATAGATGAACTAATTAAAGCAAGTAAAAATCAGTCGAAAAGTAAATAAGAAAACCAGAGATGAAACCTTTAAATGTTAAAACATTTTTTTTTGCAAAAATCCGTTAGAACCAAAACCCTAAAAAATTGGTCATAAAATAATAAAAGCTGTAAGAAACAGAAATATAGAAATTTTAAAGGGGAAATACCAAAACAAACACTAAATCATTTCAGATCTAACAAGATCTAAGCAGATTTATCCAGAAGATAGCCAGGTTCATAGAAAAATAAATAGAAGTGAACCAAATTAGGTTTGAACCAGAGATTTGAAACCCTAAAATACGAAAACATTCGTACTCACAGGTATCAGAGTGAACATAGACGGAATAATCGAGATATGAGAGACTTTGAACCAGATTTGGTTCGAGCCTCTTGAGATTAACATCAAGTAACATAAAAATCGTATAACTAGTAAAGAGATAAAGCCAAATAAGGCAGGGGATCGAAGGAAAATCCCATGAATCAAGAGGGAATGTGTGACAGCGGGGCTAGGGTTTGAGGGGGTGAGAGAGAATAGAGGAGAGTATCCAAGGACGGCGGGCTGAGGGAAATGAAGGCAGGGTTTTGGGTCTTTGTATATTAAAAAAGGAAGGTTGATTTAGGGTCGTTGATCTTCTAAGATCAACGACCAAGATTAGATATAGGTGGGGCGGGTTATTGGACGGGTATGGGTAGTTGGGTCAGGGTGATGGGTATTAGATTATTGGGATGATAGGGTATTGGGCTATTGGGTAGGTCGGAAAAATTTAATAAAAAAGGCTATGTTTTAAATACTCACTTAAATTAATAAAATAATTTATAAAAATAATTAATAAATGATGAAATATGTTATTTGCATATGAAAATGATTTAAAATAGTTACTTAATATTATAAAAATATAAAAAATTATTTTTCGCGTAAATAAAGTAATTATGCATGTACGGGCTATTATTGCAAAGTTATTGCAATTATAGTCTAAAGATACAAATATAATTATGCATAGAATGATTAAAGCTCAATATAAATATAAATGATAAAAATTAAGCAATAAATCATTATAAAATCATTTGTGATGCAATTAGTAATTATTTACATAATAAAGTGCTAGAATAAATTAATTAAAAATCTTTTAAAATTATAGAAAATTATGGAAAAATACTAATTGACGCTCATGCACTATTTTGAAAGTATATATGCATTTTGAAATATATATGGGAAAAATTGGTATATCAACATCCATGTTCCTTCCTTGTCTGTTACTGTTACTCTTATGCTTATACTTGATTTACTTCTATTACACGTCCTTTCGAATTTATGCATTTACTATCCCTTACATGTTACATGCCTCTATTTGTTATATGATTCATTTATTAGACACGTTGAACTGTTTCATGCGTTCACTTACTACATGACTTCACTTACTACATGCTTTTACTTGCTACATGCGTCTACTTGTTATATGATTTTACTTATTAAATGTCTCCATTTGATACTTGTTTTTACTTGACAAACATCTTTACTCGTTTCGTGTTTAACTCCTCTTTGCTTAGCCGGACTGGGTAACTTTTAAATAGGTTTTGTGTTTATGCTTTGTGGAAGCCCTGTCTTTCTATACGGGAGACTAGCTCTTGGATACTGGGCTGCCCATTTTACTTCGTTGGAGTTTGTGTTTCCTAGCTGAATGTCGCGTGTTTGATTTATTGGTGTTATGTTGTGAAATTTCCTTTGCTCGGTTGTTTTTTTAGTTTTATATGATCATATTATATATAGGATCAAGTTGCATGTCGTAGTAGTATTTATATTATATATAGGATCAGGTGCACGCCATATTGTTATTGTAACAACCCGACTGGTCGTTTTGAGTATTACATTCCCTTTCCCTAATTTATTACTTATTTTATGCTCACTTTTTGTTATGTGACTTGCTCGGGTGGTTGGTTTGGTTCCGTGGATATTTTGGAATGAGTTGGGACGCTTAGTCCCAAGGTTGGAAGCCTAAGCTGAAAGAGTTGACCGGATATTGACGTATGTGTAAATGACTCCAGAATGGAGTTTAGATAGTTCTGATAGCTCCATATGGTGATTCTAGACTTAGGAGTATGTATGGATATTGATTTGGAGGTCCGTAGGTGATTTTGGCTTGAATTAGCGAAAGTTAGAAAAATAAAAGTTAGGAGAGTTGAGAAGTTTAACCGAGAGTTGACTTTGTGGCTACCGAGCTCAGATTTTGGTTCCAGAAGTTTGAATAGGCCAGTTGTGTCATTATGACTTGTGCGCAAAATTTGTGGTCAATCAGAGTAGATTTGATAGGTTTCAGCATTGATTGTAGAAGTTGGAAATTCATTTGTTTCATTAGGCTTAAATTGTGGTGCAATTCGTGTTTTTGATGTTGTTTGATTTGATTTGAGGCCTCGACTAAGTTATGTATTGTGTTTTAGGAATTATTGGTATGTTTGGTTGAGGTACCGGGGGGGGGGAGGGGGGGGGGGGGAGGGTGTGGTTTGGATCATGTTCGACGCATTTTGAACTTGGAGGGACTGCTGATTTTGCTGTTTTTGGTTTCCTTATACGCGATCGCGAGTGGAGGATCGCGATCGTGAAGGGTTGTTGTTGGCAGCTGGGTATTTTTTCTCTGCGTTCGTGATAGTGTGTTTGCATTAGCGTAGTTCATGAGGCTCAGTTCATCATGGACACGAGGGGGTCCAACGATCTCGTAGAGGAACGACCAGTTAGGCGTTAGGATTTTAGCCTACGTGTTCGCAGAGGTGTGCACGCGTTCACATAAGGTCAGGTGTGATGACCATCACATTCGCGACTTGGTCTTTGCGTTCTCATAGGCTATTTTAAGGGAATGTTCTTCGCGATCGCGAGGGACTTTCCGCAATCACGAAGATAAACATCTGGGCAGATTGTTAAATATAAAAAATGAGGGTTGGAGTTATATTTCATATTTGTACTTTGGGAGCTCGGATTAAGGCGATTCTTGATCACGCTCATCTATGTCTAATAAAAGACTAAGCGGGCGTTGCAAATATAATCCGGGTATTTTGTCCAGAGTTGAATCCCACAGGGAACTAACGTATCAAATATTGTTGTTAGATTACTAAATTCTCAATAATCAACTCTCTCAAAAGTTATGAATATCACTTGGTGGTGTTTTTACTACTACAACTTAACAAAAATAATAACTAATAATAAAGTTTAAACAATTGGAATAAAGGTCTAAGGTTATGGTTTCCCCCGTTGGTGAAATTCCTTCTTGTATACTTCCTATAGTTTTGACTTAGTTGTCTCTATTAATCATGAACACTCCAGTTATCATAAATCTCTCTCAAGTAATTATGATAATTTACTAGACGCACTCTCTCAAGTTACGCTAGCTAGATTGCATTACAGTTCACTTTAGATTGCACCCGAGGTATCGTTATCTCTAATCCAACCTCTAAACCCTCGGTTATGACTCTCGCCTATACTCCGGGAGTGATGTTGTTCAAACAACTACCTAAATATGCATTCTCTCTCAAGTAGATACATAATAAATAGGCACAGCTAATTGAGGGCCCTTCAATCAACTACAACAAGAACGTAGTTGAACAAATAGAAATTGAAGACCAAGCAAAACTATATTAATATCACAATAAGTTCATCCTCAACGGGTTCCACCAAAACCTTAGATTAAAGAATTTAGCTACTCATAATTGTATTGCAAACAACAAAAGAAATCATGATCAATGTAAAATAGGAAGAAGAAGGAAAAACTCGTAGAAGAATTCCCCCGCCTTGCTCCTATTGTGTCTCTTGCCTCCTTAGGTCGAATTTTGTGTCCAAAATATGTCCAATCCCCTAAAAATAACGTTCTCCCATGTATATATATACTACTTAGGGTCGGGCCCAAACAATTATACCTTCTCCTACGCGAAAAAGGACAAGTTTCCAGGCCGCCACTAGCGCGGCCGCGCTAGAGGTCGCGCTAGTGGGATTTTATTCTGCCCCAATCCGCATCAGGTCCATAGTCGCAGTTTCGATCGCGTTTCTGACCCTGGTCCATTTAGAATTTGGAAAAACATAAAACATGAAAGTTGTAGCCCTTTGATTTATATTTTCAACCATATATTATATAGCCCAAATGGAATTCGGAGAAAATAGTTATGTCCATTGTACTAGTTAGTGCATAATATACATCCTCGAGTATTCGTTTGTTCTTAACTATCAAATTTGTTCCCCGAACACTATCCCGGCTTAATTCCTTGAGCTTTTAATCAGACTTCAAAGCTCTAAATTACTCAAATTCATTCCATAACATCTATATAGCTCGGAATCACTCCTACAAGGCATAAAACACACAGTTAGTGCAAAACACTAGCGATTAAAGCTCATACTCAATTAAAGTGCAGTAAAGTAGAGTGTAATAAGCGAATAAAATATGTAATTATAGCCTATCATCACTTGGTCTTTGCGCTTGCATAGGCTATTTTGAGGGCAACTTATTTTGTTCTTCGCGATCGCGAGGGACTTTCCGCAATCGCGAAGAGAAACATCTAGGCAGATTGTTAAATATTAAAAATGAGGGCTGGAGTTATATGTCATATTTGTACTTTGGGAGCTCGGATTGAGGCAATTCTTGGAGGAGTTTTCAACGAATTTTGATTGGGGAAAGTGATTCCAACTTGGATTTGGTTAATATACATGAATCTATCATTGTTTTTATCATTTAATTAGTGTTTTGGGTTTGAAAAATAGAAAAATATTAGAAACTCCATAGGTTTTAGGTTGAGGATTTGAAGGTTGTGTTTTGACCGAAATTGAGTAATTTTGGTATGGTTGGACTCGTGGTTGAATGTGTGTTCGGATTTTGTTAATTTTGTCGGATTCCAAGACATAGGTCTGGGGTTGACTTTTTGAGTTGAGGTTTTGGCTTTTGCTTAAGAACTTAGCTTTATCATATGAAATTGATTCCTATAGCTTGTGTTGATTATATCGAGTTGTTTGTGGCTAGATTGGAGTCGTTCGGAGGCCGATTCGCGAGGCAAGGACTTGTTGGAGTAGAGATTTGCACGATTTGAGCTAAGTAACACTTCTAAACTTGGTTTTGAGGGTATGAATCCCTGAATTATGTGTTAACTGGTTGGTATTGAGGGGACACACATGCTGGGTGGCGGGTGTGTGGACGTGCACCGTAGGAATTATGACTCGATCGATTCCATGGAACTGTGTAGTCATATAATCTTGTTATTATCCACGTATTCTCTATGTGTTAGAGAAATTGGGTTGTGATTCGTGTTCGCAATCATGCTTAGGATTTATGCTGGTACTGTTGGGACCCATAAAGATCGTGTTACTATTGAATTACTTGCTTAAATTGCAATTTATGTAATCAGTCACATATTTCATTTGCATATCATATCTCACTCTCTGTTGCCATATATTAATACATTATATCATCATTGTTTTGGGCTAATTGTCATGATATTTGTGAGCCCGAGAGACTGGCGAGATTGATGACTAAGTGAGGCCAAGGGCTTGATTGTGAGTGGTGTTTATGGGATCGGGCTACACGCTGCAGCAAGTTTTATTGATTTATGCCATGATTGGCTTATATTAGTGCTTAGGCAGGATCCACCCTTCCGGAGCCTAACTTACCAACAGTGAGCACAGGTACTTACTAAGTGCGAGTGTGAGTGCCGAGTGAGACTGCGAGTGTGAGTGCCGAACGATTGGGAGGACTGAGCGACTATGAGGACTGAGTGACTGTGAGGATTGAGCGACTAGAAGGACTAAGTGAATTGATACTCCTAAAGTATGTATATGGTTTTATCACTACGTTATATTATAGTTGGCATGCACAATTGACATGTAGATATAGTGATGTATCCTTCCCCATTTCAGTCACGCATGGCATATTTTATCTATATTGAGCTTAAACTGTTGAACTTGAAAGCTTGTCTACATTTCTATACTCTTAAATTTTGTATTTTGACTGTACCTGTTGAGCTCGTCACTGCTTTCAACCAAAGGTTATTCTTATTACTTATTGAGTACATTGGGTCTGTTGTACTCATACTATACTCTGCACTTCGTGTGCAGATCTAGGTACTTCTGGGTACGACGACTGCTAGCTTTTAGATCTTTATCTGTTGGAGACTATCGAGGTAGCTACCTTGGCGTCTGTAGACCTTGACTCTCCTTCTTTTAAGTTATTTGTACTGTTCTATATCTCCAGACAGTGTTTTAGCCGTCATACTATATTGTCATTAATATGCTCATGTACTTAGTGACTCCCGATTTTTGGGGATTTTGTATTGAGTCGCGGTATTTTCTTATCACTTATTTATGTAATTTTACTCTTACTCTTATTTTATTATGCTTTCAAATTTAAAGATGCATGGTTCATTGTGATCGTCGGCTTGTTTAGTATTGTGATATGCACTATCACGACATGTGAGATTTGGGCCGTGATAAGTTAGTATCGGAGCCTAGGTTACATAGGTCTCACGAGTCATGTGCAGTTTTAGTAGAGCCTTGTGGATTTGATGCAGAGAGATATGTATTTATCTTCGAGAGGCTAACGAACCATTAGGAAAACTTCACTTTCTTGTGTTCTTGTCGTGCAAATTTGTTGATTCCGGAAACAAAACTTTTGCTATTCTATTCTCTCACAGATGGTGAGGCCACGTGCTATCGGATCGGGCATGCGGCCACCAATACCACCAGCTAGGGCCACGAGAGGCAGGGGCCGCAGTAGAGGCCGAGGTGCAGCTCGTACAGTAGCTAGAGCAGCACCAGTAGACCCACCAGTTACTCCACCTTAGGAGCAGATTCCAAATGTGGTTGAGACGGTGGGACCATCTCAGGCACCAGTTGTGCCCATTGTGATTCCATGCCTTTAGAAGGGTTTGGCACAGATATTGACTGTTTGCACTAGTTTGCTCAGGCGGTTCAGTTCCAGCTGTGCCATTCATTTCTTAGACCGGGGAGCTGCTCAGACTCCCGCCGCCCGTACTATAGAGCAGGTGGTGCAGGTACTTCAGAAACCAGGGTACCACCATCCCAGACATTTGCAGCTTGTCAGGCTCAGGTGGGTCCTATTATGAGTGATGAGGAGCAGAAAAGCCTAGAGAGGTTTGGGAGGCTCAAGCCTCCATCTTTCAATGGGGCCGAGTCATAGATTCTTGGATAGGAGCCAGCAGATTCTTCACACGACGGGTATTGTAGAGACTAGTGGGGTCTCATTTACTAGTTTTCATATGTTAGGGGGCAACCTTTAGATGGTGGGAGGCCTATGAGCGGAGCAGGCCAGCCAATGCTGCACCACTTTCATGGCACGAGTTCTCCGTTCTCTTCTTGGAGAAGTTTGTGCCACCGACTCGCAGGATTGTGGAGGTAGTTTGAGAAGCTACGCCAAGAGGATATGTCTGTGACCAAGTATGAGATGAGATTTTCAAAGTTGGCTCGTCACGTGATCTGGTTGGTTCCCACAGAGAGGGAGAGGATTAGGAGGTTCATTGATGGCCTCAGCTATGGAATGCATTTTGTTATTACTCGGGAGAATTCATCGGGTGCTAGGTTCGATGAGGTGGTTGATTTTTCCCGGCGACTAGAGCTAGTCCGTAGTTAGGAGCGTAAGGAAAGGGAGGACAAGAGACCTCACGGTTCGATTAGTTTCAACGGTGTTCCCTTTGAAGGGCAATCTTACCACAGCAGGGGGGTCATCCTTATAGGCCCGCTCAGATGGTTCGTCCGGTTCATCGTGGTGCATCAGCTAGACATGGTTCATACAATTCTCGTCCGGGTCAGTCATCTCCCAATGCTCCCATAACTTAGAGTTCATCATGTGCTCCATTGGTTCAGGGTTTATCTGTGCCATGTCCTTCTAGCAGTTATCTAGTTCTCGGGACCCGATTCAGTGTCACGACTCAAGACTCGACTTGTCATGACGGCGCCTATCATGATACTAGGCATTCCGACAACTCATTATTTCCAACACTTTCAAATTTAAAATATACTAAAACAAGTTTGATTAAGTAAAAATCTCATAAAACATGATAAACACTATCATCACTCTATACAGAAATTTCCCAAAACCAAGGTGTCATTGAGTACATGAGCATCTATGTAGTACTAAGTCTGATACACTATCTAAGAAATGCAGAAACTAAATAAGTAAACTGAGGGATAGGGTAGGAGAGTCAAGGTATGCGGACTCCAGGGTTGCTACCTCGAAAATCTCTAAATGACTGCACTTTGAGACTTAGAAACCACCATACACGGAAACACCTGGATCTACACACGAAGTGCAAGGTGTAACGTGAGTACAACCAACTCAATAAGTAATAGATATAACCTTTGGATTGAAAGTAGTGACGGGATCGAACATTACAACCCACATACAGAATTAACAATATGGAAGTTAATGGAACGTATGACAATAATATCTCATAAATTCATAATCTACAAGTAATGATGCAAGAATTTAGACATGCTTCCAGGTTTAGCAATTAAACTCAAAACATATAGAATATGTCAAGTCTGAATGATATGAGAAATATGACATCTCTATATCTACATGCAAATGTGCATATCGTATGTGATACAACACAATGAAAGCCTTGCGTATTCACACTCTCAGAGTACTCAACCTGGATGTTTCATTCTCACTCATCACACTCAATCACTCAACACTGTATATGGAAGTCCAGCCCAAATGTGAATAAATCCAGGCCAGATCCAGCCCAATGCAAATGAATCAATAGCAACTGCGCTCACTGCGAGTGTGCAAAATCCGGAGGGGCAGATCTAGCAAGCACTATAATAAGCAAAATCCTGGCATGAATCAATAAAGTCTGCTGCGGTGTGCAGCCCGATCCCATAAATGTCACTCATAAATAGTCCCTCGGCCTCACTCAGTCATCAATCTCTTTAGTCTCTCAGGCTCACAACCCTCATGCTAAGCAACCCAAATTAATGATACAAGATGTTACAATATACGATAACAGAGAGTAAGATATGATATGGAATGATGAATGCGCCTGAGTACATAACAACAATTAAGAAAATAACTCAACAACAAAGATCAACCACTGTAAGTCCCAATAGTACCAACATATAGCCTAAACATGTTTTTAGCATAAATAACAACTCAAGTTCTCTAACACATATAGTACAATACTAATGTTCATATAAGATGGATACACAGTTCCATGGAATGAACTAATTTACAATTAATACGATCCACTCCCACATGCCCATAATCTAGCATGTGTGTCACCTCAATACCAATCACATAACATGTAATTCGTGGTCACATACCCTCAGAACCAAGTTTACAAGTGTTACTTACCTCAAACCGTGCAAAACTCTACTCCAACAAGCTCTTGACTTGTGAATTAGCCTCTGAATGTCTCGAATATAACCATAAACATTTCGATACATTCAACACGAGCTAAAGGAATAAATTCCATACGAAAATACTAAGTTCTTTATCAAAAGTCAACTCCCAAAATCCCTAGCCTCAAACTCCCAAAATTCCACCTCAAAAACACATACACTAGGTGGGAAATTCAATGGGGAAACAAGATTATGAATAAATGGTCACAAGTATCTTACCTCAAGAAACCCCTTGAAGTGCCTCTCAAAAAATCTCCTTTGTCCGAGTTTGAAATGTCCAAAATGATAAAATCACAAAAACCCTTCAACTTATATTCCACCTAGTGCTTTTCACACCTGCCGCCCTTTCTTCGCTTATGCGATTATGCTTTTGCGATCAAATATCCGCATCTACGGAACTCACTTAAACTCTACTTCATCACTTCTGCGGCCCAAATCCAGCATCTGCGGGCTTGCTGCGCAATGAGTTTCTCTTTTGCGAACTTCCCTCTCTAGTTCACCTTCCTCTTCTGCGGAGCCACACGCACATCTGCAGGCCCACAAATGCGCTTATTCCATCGCACATGTGACCCATTAGCAGCCTAGTAAACCTCGCTTTTCTAACAATAAACCTCCTAATCCTCTCCCTCTCAGTGGGAACCAACTAGACTTTATGACGAGCCAACTTTGAAAGCCTCATCTCGTACTGGGTCACAGACATTCTCTCCTGACGTAGCTGCTCGAACTTCCTACGCAGCTCTCCCTGCGAGTCTGTGGCACAAACTTCTCCAAGAAGAGAACAGAGAAATCATGCCATGAAAGTGATGCAACACTGACTGAGCTTCTCTTCTCATAGGCCTCACACTATTTGAAGGCAGCCCCTGATGGTTGAAAAGAAGTAAAAGAGACTCTACTAGTCTCCAGAATACCCGCTGTTCAATGAATCTGCTAGTATCTATCCAAGAAGTCTTGGGAATCCTCTGACTCAGCCCCCACTGAATGATGGAGGCTGGAGTCTCCCGAATCCCTCTAGTATCTTCTGATCATCATAAACTCATAACGGGAACCATTCGGTCCTGAGCAGTGGCAACCGGCTGGGCGATAGTACCTCTGATGTCTAAATTCCCTACATCACCTGCTCTGGAGTACGGGCGGCGGGAGTTTGAGTACCCCCCAGACTGAGAAGTGGCTAGTGCAGTCTGAATAGTAATCGCCTGAGAAAGGCTAGTGCATATAGTCAATATCTGGGCCAGAGCCTTCTGAAGTCCTGGAATCATAATGGGCATAGCTGATGCCTGAGCTGGCCGATGGCGCCTATCATGATACCAGGCAAGCCGACAACTCCGACATTTCTGACACTTTTAAATTTAAAATATACTAAAACAAGTTTGTGTAAGTAAAAATCTCATAAAAACTAACAGCACTCGTTACAAACTTTCCCAAAACCAGGGTGTCACCGAGTACATGAGCATCTATACAATACTAAGTCTGATATACTGTCTAAGAAATGTAGAAACTGAATAAGTGAACTGAGGGATAGGGGAGGAGAGTCAAGGTCATCGGACGCCAGGTCAGCTACCTCGAAATTCTTCGAATGACTGAACTCTAAGACTTAGCAACCACCGTGCCCAAAACTCCTGGATCTGCACACGACGTGTAGGGTGTAGCGTGAGTACAACCAACTCAATAAGTAAAAAATCCAAACTTTGGATTGAAAGTAGTGATGGGCTCAAACATTACAATCCACATACAAAATTAACAATATGGAAATTAATAGAAAGTATGACAGTAATATCTTAGAAGTTCATAATCTACAGGTAATGCTACACAAATTTAGACATGCTTCCAGGTTTAGCAATTAAAGTCAGAATGGATAGAATATGTCAAGTCTGAATGATATAAGGAATATGTCATCTCTATATCTATATGCAAATATGCATATCGTGTGTGGTGAAACACAATGAAAGCCTCACGTACTTACACTCTCGGAGTACTCAACCCTATTATCTCAATTATCACTCATCACACTCAATCACTCAGCACTCTACATGGAAGATCCAACCCAATAAAAATGAATCAGTAGCAACTACGCTCATTGTGGGTATGCAGACTCCGGAGGGGCAGATCCAACCCAAGCGCTATAATAAGACAAATCTTGGCATGAACCAATAAAGTATGTTGCGGCGTGCCGTCGATCCCATAAATTCCACTCTCAAACAGGCCCTCGGCCTCACTCAGTCATCAATCTCTCAGTCTCACAACACTAATGCTCAGCATCCCAAATCAATGATACAAGATGTGACAATATACGGTAATGGGGACCGAGATATGTTATGAAATGATCAATGTGACTGAGTACATAACAATAATTAAGAAAATAACTCAACAACAAAGATCGACCACTGTGGGTCCTAATAGTACCAACATATAGCCTAAACATGTTTTCTAGCATAAATCACAGCTTAAGTGCTCTAACACATAAAGTACAACAATAATGTTCAGATAAGATGGCTACACATTTCCATGGAATCAACTAATTCACAATTACTACGGTGCACACCCACACACCCCTAACCTAACATGCACCTCACCACAACACAAATCACATAACACGTAATTCGGGTTTCATAACCTCAGAACCAAGTTTATAAGTGTTACTTATCTCAAACCATGCAAAACTCTACTCCAACAAGCCGTTGACACGTGAATCGACCTCTGAATGCCTCAAATCTAGCCACAATAATTTGATACAATCAACACGAGATACATGAAGCAATTTCATATAAAAATACTAAGTTCTTAATCAAAAATCAAGCCATACCAAATTTACCCGGTCGATTATTTTGAGTATTACAGCCTTGTTCCCCTATTTATTGCTTATTCTATACTCATTTGTTGTTATGTGACTTGCTGGGGTGGTTGGTTTGGTTCCGGGGATATTTCAGTATGAGTTGGGACACTTAGTCCCAAGGTTGGAAGCCTAAGTTGAAAGAGTTGACCGGATGTTGACTTATGTGTAAATGGCTCCAGAATGGAGTTTAGATGGTTTTGATAGCTCTATATGATGATTTTAGACTTAGGAGTGTGTCAGGATATTGATTTTTGGAGGCCCGTAGGTGATTATAGTTTGAATTGGCAAAAGTTGGAAAAAATAAAAGTTTGGAGAGTTGAGAAGTTTGACCGAGAGTTACGTTTGTGGTTACTGGGCTCAGATTTTTGTTCTGGATGTTTGAATAGGTCCTTTTTTTTATTTATTACTTGTGTGCAAAATTTGAGATTAATCGGAGTTTATTTGATAGGTTACGACTGTGATGACCCAAAAGGTCATACCTTATTTTACATGTCAAAATGGTGTTCTGAGGCCTTGAAAGACCTCCTTTTATTTCACCTCGATTTGCATGTGCAGCCTGGGCGTGTAGCCGGGAAGCATTTATGTGAAAAACTGAGAACAATTCTAGTTCTTGCATTAAAATTAGATTTAAGTTGACTTCGGTCAACATTTTGGGTAAACGGATCCGGACCCGTGATTTGACGGTCCCAGAGGGTCCGTAGGAAAATGTGGGACTTGGGCGTATGCCCAGAATCAAATTCCGAGGTCTCAAGCCTGAGAAATGAATTTTTGAAAGAAATTGTTTTTTTGAAAAATATAAGAGATTTTAGAAATTGATTATATTTGAAATTTATGGTATCGGGCCCGTATTTTGGTCCCAGAGCCCGGTACAGGTTTAATATGATATTTATGACATGTATGTAAAATTTAGTAAGAAACAGAGGTCGTTTGATGTGATTCGGACCCGTAGTTGTAAATTTTGATACTTTGGAAGTCTTGGAAATTTTCTTTGATTTTGATGCTAAATTTATTGTTTAAGATGTTATTTTGGCAATTTTATCGCACGAGTAAGTCCGTAGGATATTTTTGAAGTTGTGTGCATGTTTGGTTTGGAGCCCCGAGGGCTCGGGTGAGTTTCGGATAGGCGTCGGGGTGATTGTTACTTAGAAAACCTGGTGTCTTTTGGCTGTTGCTGGTGTCCAGGGAATTTACCCTATGCGAACGCATGGGATCCATGCGAACGCAATGCACACGCGGGGAAGGGGGCTGGGTAACACTGTGCAAACGCATGACACAGGGTGCGAACACGGAGCATAGGAAAATTACTCTACGCGAACGCACCGATGTAGCCGCGAACACATAGAGTATTAAGGGGCTGGGGGCTGGGTAATTAATAACAGAGTGCGAACGCACCACTTTGGATGCGAACGCAGAGGGCAGTGGTAGGGTAGCCTATGCGAACGCGGTTTCCTTGTCGCGAACGCATAAGGCAAAATTTTGCCCAGTTTTTCGAAAAACAGTAGCATTACGGGAAGCTTTCTAATTTTCATAACTTCTTCACCTAAACTCAAACTTGGGCGATTTTTGAAGAGGGATTTCACTACAAAACCATAGGTATGTATTCTTAAACTCGTTTTCTTCAAATTCCATTAACAACTATTAGATTTCTAGGCCTAAATCATGTTCTTAAGGGTAGAAAATTAGGGATTTGGGTAGAGCTAGGGATTTTTGAATAATTGGGATTTAGAACTCGTTTTGGGGTCAGATTTCGGAACTAATTACATATTCAGACTCGTGGGTAAATGGGTGATCGGGTTTTGGTCCAAACCTTGTGTTTTGACAAAGCGAGCCCGGGGTTGATTTTGGACTTTTTGGGAAGAATGCTAGAAAACTTATAATTAAGCATTGAAATTGAATTATTTAGCGTTTATTGATGTTATTAAGTAAATCATGTCTAGATACAATTGATTTGGAGTCAAATTCAAAAGGGAAATAAGTGATTGAGGCTTGATTTTGGTCATGGAAGTCAAGGTAAGTGTTTGGACTAACCTTAGCTTGAGGGAATAGGTGTTGAGTCTTATTTGCTATGTGTTAATACCATGTTCAACCTATAGGTGAAGTGACGAGTACCTATACGTTGGTGTCAAGCATGCCCGTGAGTCGGATATTATGAATTATGTGGATTTCCTTGATATTTACTTTGTTATAGCTTGAAGTTTACTTTGTGGTTGTTCATTTTGGTGGAAATTCTTGGTAATGAATATTGTTGAGTATTGGTCTCGGTTGAGAAATTTTATGTTAAGATATGTACTTGAGTGATATTGATTCTAGTTGTGTCCCTTGCCGAGATGGTGATATTTCTATTGGTTTTCCCTTGCCGGGACGTTATGATTTATTATTATGGTTCATATTGTTGATTTTTCCTTGCCAGACTTCTGTTATTGATATTTTTTGGGTAAAGAAGAGTGTAAAGCACGAAGGGTGATGCCGTGTATTGATTATTACGAGGAAGAGTGTAAAGCACGACGGGTGATGCCGTGTATTGATTATTGTGAGGATGAGAGTGTAAAAGCACGAAGGGTGATGCCGTGCCGTTTCTATTGATTATTGTGAGGATGAGAGTAAAAGCACGAAGGGTGATGCCGTGCACTTGCATTTATTATTTGGTGAGGATGGGAGTAAAAGCACGAAGGGTGATGTCGTGCACTCTCTTCTCTGTGATGTTGTTTCCTGTTGTTTAAGCTGATATTGAATTGTTGTCTTATTTCAATTTTTCCTTTATTTGATATTTCTTTCCCCCAACATGTTCCCCCCTTTCCTTGGTACTTAGTTGTTTACTTTCTGTTATTATTATTCCTCCGAATATTATTAATTGCACAGGTTGTTTTGGTTGTCGTGTCCTAGCCTCGTCACTACTTTGCCGAGGTTAGGCTCGACACTTACTTAGTACATGGGGTCAGTTGTACTGATGCTACACTCTGCACATCTTTGTTGTGAAGATCCCGGTACAAGACCCTACGTACATTAGAGCTAGGAGGCTGCCTTCAGTCCACGTGGAGACACCGAGGTAGTCCTGTTGGCTTCCGCAGGCCTTGGCGTCCCCTTCTATTTCTTTGTATTCTGTTCTAGCTATTTCAGAAACAGATGTACTTAGTTTATTCAAACCTTTTATATGTAGTATTCATAGACAGTCCGTGGTTGTGACTCCAACATTCTGGGATTTGGTTTTTGTGAAATTTCGTAGAGGCATTGGATTGAGTTATATACCTTGCTTCATTTTGTACTTTTATTCATGTTAATGTTGTATTTCACCTGTTTTCGATTAATAATAAAGGAATAAAGTAAATTAAACATTCACGTTGGCTTGCCTAGCGGGTTCAACGTTAGGCGCCATCACGGTCCCGACGGTGGGAAATTCGGGTCGTGACAACGACATTAATTATAGAAGTTGGAAATTCATTAGTTTCATTAGGCTTGAATTAGGATGCGTTTCATGTTTTTGATTTTGTTTGATGTGATTTGAGGCCGCGACTAAGTTTGTATCATGTTTTAGGACTTGTTGGTATGTTTGGTTGAGGTTTTAGGGGGGGGGGGGTGTGCTTCGGATCATGTTCGGCGCATATGTTGAACTTTGAGGAACTGCTTTTGTTGTTGTTGGTTTTCTTATACGCGATCGTTAGTGGAAGATCGCAATCACGAAGGGTTGTTATTTTCATCTGGAGATTTGTACTCTGTGTTCGTGATAGTATGTCCGTGTTCGCGTAGCTTCATGATGCTCAGGTCATCGCGGACGCGAGGGGGTCATCAGATCGTGTAGAGGAGTGATCAGTTGGGCTTCAGGCTTTTAGCCTACGCGATCGCAGAGGTGTGCACGTGTTCGCATAGGTTCTAGTGTATTGACCATTGCGTTTGTGAATTGGTCTTCACGTTCACATAGACTATTTTGAGGGCTGCTTATTTTGTTCTTCACGATTGCGAGGGACTTTCCGCGATCGCAAAGAGGAATATCTGGGCAGTCTGTTAAATATAAAAAATGAGGGTTAGATTTGTATTTTATATTTTGACTTTGGGAGCTCTGATTGAGGCAATTCTTGGAGGGATTTTCAAGGAATTGATTGGGGTAAGTGATTCTAACTCGTATTTGGTTAATATACATGAATTTATCATTGTTTTTATCATTTAATTACTGTTTTTGTCACGCCCCAACCCCGGGGAGTGCGACCTGCGCTTAACCGAGTGAACAAGCCTGTTAGACACTTCCCACCCCACTCGCTTATGATCAAAAGAAAGCAGGTTACCATTAGTTAAACAGTGGAAAGGTCATATAAACATTACTAATTCATTTTTCTTCATTTTCGCTACATTATAGTTAAGTTCCCAAAATACATACACTTTAGGATTTAGTGGAACAAGAGTCCAAACACACATAATCCGCTGACCTTTCTAGTACCCAGATACAACCCACATAGTGTCTACGGAGCCTCTAAATAGATACAAAAGAGTACATAAAAAATGCCAGCAACAAGGCCCCGGCTTTACCGCAAGTACAATACATAAGGAACAAAAGATGTACGACCCGGAAATGAAATGGGGCTCACCAAGACTGCTGAGAAGAGGATGCACCACTAGCTGCGATCGACGTTGTCTGCTATAGAACCATCTATATCCATTCAAAGATGTAGCTCCCTTGGCAAAAAGGGACGTTAGTACTGTCGAATAGTACATGTATGTAAAACTGAAACACCATCTCAATAGAATAAATAATAATAATAATAATACAACGGGAAAAACAATCATGAATCAATAAGAGCTTCAAACAATACTAAATTATCAAGTAAGGGCCACATAAGTTCTAAATCAAATTCCATCTTATTAGGTTGGTAATCTTTAGTGCCATGTTCCACAATCCACAATGCCACTGTATTCTTACGCGGAGTCCGATCTCGACCCGACCGGCTAGGTCATCTTATTTGATACATCAACCATATCCACAATTTCAATCATAATTTTCGGCACAATCACCACCATGTGTGCGACCTGGCGTCCGATCACGGCCCGATGTGCTAGGCCATCTAATTTGATACTTCCCACTTTCAGTCAATCACCTCACTTCACATTCCTTTCCCATCTTCCGATACATTGGCATGCGTGGCCTCATTTACTAATTCGTTCTTGGCACTTGGCCGTATTTTAAAATTCAAGTTTCCTTTTTTACACATTCATGTTCATCAGCAACAGTAAGGCCTATCATGTAAAGCATTTGTACACATAAGGGAAAGACTTGGAAAATCCTAAGCACATAAAAGTCTTTCATACATTGGCATAACAACCTTTTTTCGATTTTTGGCATGAAGTCTTAACCTTTCTTAACACATATTCCACATTGTTACACGTATTCTCGGAGGTCAAGATGACATGATAAGAATTTAGTACAATCATTGAACATATGTCATTTAACGCAACACATTTGGGATAGTCAATTCCAATATGATCAATTTGGGAACTTACGCCAATTTCACGAACACCAGGGGTTTCGATTCTAAGAAGAAGGGAGTTTAGCGATACATACCTCAATTGAGATTTCCTTAATTTCTACAATAATTTCGGAACCCTTAGCACCTTCAATCTATTTTAGGAGTACAACAAGTTGGGGCCCCCGGTTTTCAAGAAAACTTTTATGGGGCCTTACATCTTCCTCCACTTAAGACCATTCGTCCCCGAATGAGGGACAAGGTCCACTATTAACCACTTATGCAATTCACTTTTCCATACTACCCACCAGCAACCCCAAATTTAACTAACTCACTAGATTTCTAAAAATTTCGCCAAGGTTTCCTTTGTAACTAGGCCTATCCACCTGTCAGAGAGCCCCGGAAACACATCTTACAATATATGCACAACCCAACGACGTAACAGAACTCATATCAATACCAACAGTGGCCTCATAAGCAATATATATAACTCAAAGAACACCTTTACATTAATTGAACGAGTGATACACAATTCATAGGAAGTAACTTCATAGAAACTATTACATGGCTATTCAAACAAACGGGGGTACTTCTTTTTCATTTCTTCCCCGGCATCCCATGTAGCTTCTTCAACCTGCTGGTTTCGCCATAGCACTTTCACGGAGGGAATTTCTTTATTTCTCAATTTTTGGACTTGCCTATCAAGAATGGCAACTGGAACCTCTTCAGATGACAGTTCTTCATTAACCTCAATGGTCTCGATTGACACAATAGCCGATGGGTCTCCCACTACCTTCCTCAACATAGACACATGAAATACCAGGTGTACTAATGACATCTCAGGTGATAGCTCAAGCTTGTATGCCACCTGACCGATCTTTTGAATAATTCTGTACGGCCCGACATAGCTAGGACTCAATTTTCCTTTCTTTCCAAACCGCATAATACCCTTCATGGGGGGAACCTTCAAGAATACCTAATCATCTTTTTTGGATTCTAAGTCTCTACGACGAACATCAGAATAGGATTTCTGACGACTCTGAGCAGTTCTCAACCTGAGTGCACAGAATATCTAGAAGTGTGAGCGTATGGCATGATTATTTCCCGAAGACCATCTACATTTGGAACACATAGTCGCCCTTGGTAACTTAGTGTACCATCATCCACTCCAAGAGAAAAAGACGCAGTCTTATGTTTATGAATCCCCTCCTTCAGTTGTACCAACACCGGATCATTGTATTGCTTCTCCTTGACCTCTTCCACAAGTGATGATTCCACCCTATTCTGTACAATTACGCCTCCTTCATTAGAGTCCGCAAGACGAAATCCCAAACTAGCCAACTGTTGAACTTCCCTAGACAACGACATTTGACATGCCTCCAAGTGAGACAAACTACCCATAGATTACTGGCTAAGAGCGTCCGCCATAACATTAGCCTCCCTAGATGATATAAAATATCGATGTCATAATGTTTGAGCAACTCAAACCATCTTCTCTGTCTCAAATTCAATTCCTTCTGATTGAAAATATATTGAAGGCTCTTGTGGTCTGTAAATACATCCGCATGGACCCCATACAATTAATGACGCCAAATCTTCAATGCAAATACCACAGACGCAAGTTTTAAGTCATGTGTTGGATAGTTCTTTTCATGATTCTTTAGTTGTCTAGAAGCATAAGTTATAACCTTACCATGTTGCATCAAGACACACCCAAGCCCGATCCTCGAAGCATCACAATATACCACGAACCCATCTGTACCCTTTGGTAGAGTCAACACATGTGTTGTAGTCAACCTTGATTTCAACTCCTGGAAGCTCTTTTCAAAAGCATCGAACCATTGGAACTTAACCGCTTTCTGCATCAATTTTGTCAACGGAGAGGCAAGAGTAGAGAACTCCTCCACAAACTTCCAATAATACCCAGCTAATACCAAGAAACTAAGAATCTCTATTGGATTCGTAGGTCTAGGCGAATTCTTCACTGAAACAATCTTTTGAGGATCAACCTTTATTCCTTCTCTGGAGACGACATGACCCAGGAATGTAACAGATTCAAGCCAAAATTCACATTTCGATCACTTCGCATACAATTGGTGCTGGTGAAGAGTCTGTAGAACTGCCTTAAGGTGATCTACATGATTCTCTCGACTTCGTGAATATACAAGAATGTCATCAATGAACAGTATCACAAAGGAGTCAAGAAAAGGCTTGAAGACTCGATTCATAAGATCCATGAAAGCTGTCGGGGCATTTGTTAGCCCCAAAGACATTACCAAGAATTCAAAGTGCCCATACCGGGTTCTAAAGGCTATTTTTGGAATATTCCGCTCCTTGATCTTCAATTGGTGATACCCTGAGCATAAATCAATTTTGGAGAAGTACATAGAACCTTGTAATTGATCAAACAAATCATCTATCCTTGGTAGAGGGTACTTAATTTTTATTGTGTTCTTGTTGAGATGCCGATAGTAACTACACATCCGTAGTGATCCATCTTTCTTTCTTAAAAAGAGAACCGGTGCGCCCCAAGGCGACACATTCGGTCAGATGAAACCCTTCTCTAGAAAATCCTTCAATTGTTCCTTTAACTCCTTTAATTCTACCGGTGCCATTTTATAAGGTGGAATGGATATAGGTTGCGTGCCTGGCATTACATCAATCCTAAAAATGCTTGAAGGTATTCCCGGAAACTAATGAAATATGCTTGCTTGCAGGTATTGTTCAAAATGAGCTAAAGGAATCAAAATCAACTCACAAAGGAGTCAAGAGTTGAACAAAAACCAAGTCTTGACAAAGTGGCCTGCAGTGCAGACCGCACAAATATTGTGCGGCCACAAAAGTCATTGCGCGGACGTGATAAAAATATGCGATCCGCAAGAGGGAGATTTGGAGAGTGAAATTTTGGGCCATATGATGAGCGCAGACCGCACCAAAATTGTGCGGCCGCGAAAGTCCCTTTGCGGGCGCGATCGAAATTATGCGGTCCTCAATGAGCCAGAATAAGAGAGTTGACAACTTGGGAAAAATGAAGGAGTGAGGACCGCACCAGAATTGTGTGGCCGCAAAACGCCAAGCACGGTCGCACACACAATTGTTCAGTCCACGATGATGAAGGTTCAGAGAGTTGTCCTCAGCAAAAATCAAGCAAGTGTGGACCGCATCACTTTTATGCGGCCGCATAATCATGAGCACGACTGCACTTAGAATTTTGTGGTCCGCGAAAGTCCAAAATTAAAAGAGAAGAACGTGGTCTGGACCAGAATTGTGCGGCCACAAAAGCAAGAGTGCGGCCGCACAACCTCCGCAGGGGCATTTTTGTGAGATATTTTCAGCTTAGTATAAATAGAACTTTTTGTCATTTTTAGGTGATGTTATGTTTTGTATGAGCACCTGAGACGACTGGTTTTTCTGTTTTCGGAAATTTTGTACTAGATTCACATCTTAACATTAGATTTTCATCCCATAATCTAATATTATGGATTTTATTTTCAATTCATCTTTAATTTCTTCTAGTTTCATGAGTAGCTAAACCCATATCTAGGGTAGTGACCCAACCCTAGTGTGTGTATTTAATGAGTGTTTGGTTTTAGGACTTGAATGTGAATGGGTTAGTGATATTTAGCCTAGTTCTTGCTAGAACTCAAGAATTAATGGTTGTAAACATTTATTCATGCATTTATGACTTAGTCTCTACTTGAGAAAGAGGGACTAAGTCTAGGAAAACTAGGCTAACAAGGAACTGGGATGAACTCAAGAAATTGATAGCCCCAATTAAAGGGTTAAACCTAGAGATAGTAATACCCGACGTGAGCTAATATTACTTGATTTGTATGAATACCCATTTGGATTTGAGAAAGCCAAATTGGAAAAAATCACTCAAACTACTGAGAGGTATAGAGTGAGTACCCGGGTGTGATAACTATATTATATCCCAACTAATCTAGCTTGCCCTAGATTTTTCTACCCGTTATATATCCACCTTGGTAGAAGTCACTACCCTAGTCTCTTTTAGACACTTAAAAAACCTAACAAAAATATTGTCCTTAGTTTCAATTATTGCAATTATTAGAGTACAGATAGAAGTAGAATACAAACCCAAACTTCTGGAAGTTTAATTAGATTTAAAGCCCGCATCTAGATTATATATAAACCTAATTCCAAATATTAACTCCTTGTGGATTCAATCCCGACCTTAGTTGGGTTAAAACTGCATCGACCACCTCGCTACTCAATAGTAATGTAAGCTTGGACCCGATCAATTTTTGGCGCCGTTGCCGGGGAGTTAGACGGTCTTAGCTATATATCTAAGTATTTATGTGTTTTGTTTTTCTTTCCTTCCATTTTTCTAATTTTGTTTGTGAATTGCTTAGGTACCAAATGACCCTTAACAATGAGGCCCTCATAAATATACCACTGGGGGAGGAGGTAGATGAGGAACAAGTGGATGAGGTTCATCTTGAACCTCAAGTACAAAGGAGAGGCCACCCGCCTCATGACAACACCCCAAACCCTCCCCCACCTCCTCCAAGAGAAGCACAAGTGTTGCCCAACGAAGGCTATGCAAGTGCAATAGTCTCGCCCCGGATTAGGGCCGGCAACTTTCAAATAACCAATGCCATGCTTACACTGTTGGAACAGAGGGGTTTCTTCACTGGAGCTCCACACCAAAATGTCTATTAGCATCTCAAAGGTTTTGTTGATACGTGTTGGGGGAGCAAGAAGACTAAGCTCCGAGGACGCGTTGAGGTTAAGGATTTTCCCTTTCTCACTACGTAGGAAGGATTTGGATTGGCTAGAGAGGTTACCCAACCATTCCATCCACACTTGGTATGAGTTGGCCGAGAAGTCCATCGCAAAGTTCTTTTCTCCGGGACATATGGCAACACTAAGAGACGAGATCCTAGCTTTTAAACAAGAGCCGAATGAACCATTACATGAGATTTGGGAGAGGTACCGCACAATGGTCAAAGAGTGCCCTAAAAATGACATGACCGAGGCCATGATCCAACAAACCTTTTATAGGGGGATCAATACAATGAATCAGTGTGTGGTAAATCAACTTACCGGGGGTAATTTCATGAAAATGCCTTATGCTGATGCTTGTGAAATATTGGATAAGATGGCGGATACCTCTTCGCCATGGCAAAGTAGAGCCAATGTCCCTCAGGGTGACCCAAATGTTATTCACTTACACGAGGAGCTACATGATCATGGGCAAGCTATTGCGGAGTTGACAACCACAATGAACCAACTAGCCAAGGCTCAGCTTCAATAGGTTCAAGGGATAAAACAGGTTAATGCCATGGAAGGAGTGACTATGATGTTTAACAAGGGAAGACAACGAGGTCAACAAGTACAAAACAATCCGGATCAATTTGAGAAAATTGGTAGTGTGTACAATCAAGATGATGCATATGATAATCAAAGTGAAGAGGTTCAATATGTCAACAATTATTAAGGTCAACGGAGCAGAGCTCCAAATCAACAACAGTGGAGATAACAGGGAAGTCAAGGAAATTGGGGAAACTAAGGTCAACAAGGAAATTGGAATAGTGGCAACAACAACCAAGGCAATTGGGGGAGCAACAACAATCAAAATTGGGATAATCAAGAAAATCAAGGCAATGGGGGAGGAAATAATCTAAGAAATTGGGGTGGCAACAATCAAAAATTGGGGAGGCAATAACAATTAAGGTGGTTGGAACAACAAGAATCAAGGAAATCAGGGATCGAGATTTCAAAGGTCCCCAATGTATCAACAACCGAACAACTCGCCTCCATATACGTCGCAAGGTCCTAGTTCTACCAACAATGAGATGGGACGGATTGAAAACATGTTCAAGCAAACGATGGAGAAAAACGCCGACTCCGATGCCCAATTAGCCTCCCACAACACTTCTATCCGCAACTTGGAAGTCCAACTTGGACAAATTTCTCAAGCTTTGAATACTCTCCCTAAAGGGGCACTACCAAGTGATACGGTGGTGAACCCGAAGGGTGGAAACAATACGGAAATGCTATGGCGGTGACAACAAGAAGAGGGAGAGGTGGAGTTGCTAGCACCTCAAACTCAAAAAAGAATGTGAACGATGATTTTTTGGTGCAAGATAATGATGAGCCAAGCAATGATGTTCAAGCAAATGATGAGCTGAGGATAGACATTGATGAAAATGTGGAGGAGACAAAAGATGATGCGAACCCATCTAGGGAACATGTGATATACATACCAGATTCGGTAGTGCCCAAAGCCAAGGCTCCTTTGCCAATGCCTCCTACACCATATCCTCAAAGGATCGCAAAGCAAAACAAATAAGAATCAATTCAAGAAATTCATTGCTACGATGAAAAGTTTGTCCATATATGTGCCATTGGTTGAAGCCTTAGAACAAATATCGGGATATGCCAAATTCATGAAGGATTTGGTAACAATAAAGAGATCAATAAATTGTGAAATGATCAAAATCACACATCAAGTGAGTGTCATTGTTCATTCCAGGCCTCCAAAGTTAGAAGACCCTGGTGCCTTTACAATCCCATGCACTATTGGTAGTGCCGATTTCCCCGGTGCCTTTACAATCCCAGGCACTATTGGAAAACCAAGCCCCACATCCATGAGGTTGCAAATGGCGGACCGGACACTGACGAGGCCATTGGGAATAATTGATGATGTACTAGTTCGGGTCGACAAGTTCATACTTCCCACAGATTTTGTGATACTTGACAGTGAGGTTGACTATGAGGTTCCAATCATTTTGGGGAGACCTTTCCTAGATACAGGGAATGCCTTATTTGATGTGGAAGCTGGTGAGCTCACCTTCCGGGTGGGCGATGAAAAAGTTGTGTTCCATGTTTGTAAATCAATGAGGCATCCTAATAGCAACAAAGTGTGTTTGTTCATGGATCTTGTGACCGAAGTAATTGTTCATGACACAAGTGCTATGATTAATGTTGAAGATACATTGGAAGCTGTGTTATTGAATCATGATGAGGATGAGAAGGAAGGCTTGGTAGATTGTGTCAATGCTTTGCAAGGAATGGGATCATATACATATGTGCCCCGAAAACTTTCCTTGGACCTTGAGAACCATAAGACTCCACCAACAAAGCCCTTAATCGAGGAGCCTCCCATATTGGAGTTGAAGCCCTTGCCTTCACACCTCAGGTATGAGTTCTTAGGCCCTTCTTACACTTTACCAATTATTCTTTCCTCGTGCTTAACTAACGTGCAAGTAGATTTCACCCTTGTGGTGCTTCAAAGGAGGAAGAAGACATTAGGTTGGATATTGGTGGATATTCGGGGTATAAGCCCCGCCTTTTGCATTCACAAAATCATATTGGAGGAGGATGTCAAACCCTTCGTGGAACATCAAAGAAGGTTGAATGAGGCCATGCAAGAGGTAGTCAAGAAAGAGATCATCAAGTGGTTGGATGCTGGAGTTGTATACCCCATCTCTGATAGTTCATGGACTTCACCGGTACAATGTGTCAAAAAGAAGGGGGGCATGACTGTAATTTCAAATGACAAAAATGAAATGATCCCCACAAGAACTGTCACCGGTTGGAGAGTGTGCATGGATTATAGGAAGCTCAACAAAGACTCGGAAAGACCATTTTCCGCTTATATTTCTTGATCAGATGTTGGATAGGCTAGCCGGACATGCTTATTATTGCTTCTTGCATGTGTATTCCGGATATAACCAGACTCTTATTGCACCTAAAGACCAAGAGAATACCACCTTCACTTGTCCGTATGTCATATTCGCATCTCACGGATGCTTTTCCATTTATGTAATGCACCGGCTACTTTTCAACGGTGTATGATGGCAATATTCCTAACCAACTCGCTTAAGATCGAAAGAAGGCACATTACCATTAGTTAAACAGTGGAAAGGTCATATATATAAACATTACTAATTCATTTTTCTTCATTTTCGCGACATTATAGTTACTTTCCCAAAATACATACACTTTACGACTTAGCGAAACAAGAGTCCAAACACACATAATACGCTGACCTTTCTAATACCCATATACAACCACATAGTGTCTACAAAGACTCTAAATAGATACAAAAGAGTACATCAAAAGTGTCGGCAACAAGGCCCCGACCCCAAGACTACTGAGAAGAGGATGCACCACTAGCTGCGATCGATGTTGTCTGCTATAGAACCACCTACATCCATTCAAAGATGTAGCGCCCCCAGCAATAGGGATGTTAGTACTGTCGAATAGTACTAGTATGCAAAGCTAAAACACCATCTCAATAGAATGAACAATAATCATACAAGGGGAAAAACAGTTACGAGTTCAATAAGATATTAAAACAATACTAAATTTTGAAGAGTGTTTGGATAATCTTGATAAGGTATTGGCAGATTGTGAAGAGACCAACCTGGTTGTTAATTGGGAGAAGTGTCACTTTATGGTCGAGGAGGGCATTGTCCTCGGCTACAAGATCTCCAAGAA
Organism: Nicotiana undulata; assembly: GCA_005239495.1. Lineage (NCBI taxonomy): Eukaryota > Viridiplantae > Streptophyta > Magnoliopsida > Solanales > Solanaceae > Nicotiana > Nicotiana undulata. The sequence continues at coordinate 12,174 of ML293728.1, read as the reverse complement.
TGGTATTGAAGTGGATAAAGCAAAAATTTAAGTGATATCAAAACTCCCTCCTCCTACTTCCGTCAAGGGAATGCGGATCTTTCTAGGTCACGCGGGGTTTTACCACTGGTTCATCAAAGATTTCTCAAAAGTTGTGAACTCCTTGTGCAAGTTGTCGGAAAAAGATGCCAAATTTGTAGTCAATGATGATTGTATGAAGGCATTTGAGCTACCCAAATGTAGGTTGACTACCACTCCCATAATTACCGCACCAAACTGGAGCTTACCATTTGAGCTCCTGTGCAATGCTAGCGACGTGGTGGTAGGAGCGGTATTCAGGCAAAGAATCAACAAGATATTCCATCTGGTCTACTATGCTAGTAAGACCATGAACGACGCCCAAGTCAACTATACGGTGATCGATAAAGAACTCTTAGCCATTGTCTTTGCTATGGAAAAGTTCTGCCCATACCTCATGGGTACCAAAGTGATTGTTCATACAGATCACGTGGCACTTCGTTATTTGATGAGTAAAAAGGACTCTAAGGCTAGATTGATCTGGTGGGTACTTCTTTTACAAGAATTTGATCTTGAAATCATAGACCGCAAAGGGAGTGAGAATCAAGTGGCGGACCACTTGTCCCGATTGGAGGGGGAGGGAAGGCCCCATGATGGCTTTGAGATCAATGATTCATTTTCGGATGAACAACTCATTTCCATGTCTTTGACCGAGATGCCTTGGTTTGCCGATGTGGCCAACTATCTTATGAGCGACATTGTCCCAAATAAGTTCTCTTCAAACTAAAGAAAGAATCTCAAACGGTACTGCTTGGATTATTATTGGGACAAGCCATATCTTTTTGAAATTTGCATTGATGGTGTTATTCAAATAAGATTGAATAGAACAAGATCTTGAACTCGAGCGTCGAGGACGAATTTGCGGTTAGGATAGGGATATATCGAATCGCTTTGCTTGGTTATTATATGAGAATTATTAATGTGTTCTTGTTAACCCTAATTCCATAGGAATATTGGTGTTAGTTAGCTTGAAAAGGCGAGTAGTACTTGGATAAAAGGCTACGAGTAATATTAACCCCGTCAATCAATAAACCATATAAATTAATTAGACAATTTAAGTGGAAAACTCAACGTGATAGTTAGCCAACCCATAGCTCTAGAATATTGTCTCTCATTGAATTCGTGTCTAATTTTTCCAACTTGTTCATTTAATATCTTAGTATATTACTTCAGATTATTTTATTAAATACTGGTCGTAGGGTATGCGTTTTGCGCGTATGCTCTATTCAATGAGTACAAATCTACTTAATTATTATGTTTAAATTATAAAATAAAAGTATAAATTTCCAAAGGCATTGAATATTGATCGTGCATAACTAACTCAATAAAGAAATATAGAATTAAAAATTGATTTAGAAGTGACATTGTTAAATGAGATCAGTATTTAGATAGTTTTAGGATCTTTGATTCAACCCTTAATCTTGAGTAGGGGTGGCAATTTGAGCCCAAACCCATCTAACCCGCCCAGAGATTAATGAGTTGGGCTGAAAACATTTTAGTTCATGGGTCAATTTGGGCTGAGCCCAAGTTAACCCATTATTTTTTATGACCCATTCTGACCCATTTAGCAACCCAAATACAACCCATGAAACTCACTCAAAACAAAGGGGTCTCAACCTAACTTATCTAGAAATTTACTTAGTTGNCCCCAGACCCCCTCGCAAACTCCTTCAAAAAAATTTTTTATACATTTTTTTGTATTTTGAATTTTCTGTCTTTTTATTTTTCTTCACCACCCACCCACCCTCCCCCCACCCCACCCCTACCCGCAGAATATTTTTCAAGTTAAACATTTTAAGGTAAAAAGAATTTTTAATGCAAGATGAGCATGGTTAAAAAACATGGGTCAAGTTGGGCGGGTTGAGTTATGACCCATTGTTTAGCCCATCTTGACCCAGCCCATCTTACCCCAAGTACACTTTGAGCTGGATTGGGCAATGACTCATTTTTTGACCTAACCCATATTGACCCACCCAAATTCAGCCCAACCCGCCCATTTGCCACCCCTAATCTTGAGACTATAATATATAGTATTTAACTATCCTTCATTTTGAAAGCTAAAAGTACATTATAGAATACTATTATTTGTGTTAAATATATATATATATATATATATATATATAATTGAGGGACCTAAGGAAGGTGATGTGGCACTTTATTACATTTGTAAGGACTATTTATCTATTTTATCATTTATTTTTCTTTTAAAAATATGGATTTAGTCATTAACCGTTTTAAAAAGTTAAAGGTTGCTTTCCCTGCTGAACCGTCGCTTCCTTTGCTGAAAAGATCATTTTCTTTGTCACTTTCTATCTAGATTTTTTACCCCAACTACGACAATCTCTTCCTCTCTCTCCGGTGCACACATGGAAATCGAATTCGTCAGCGAAAATCCTGAAATATTTGATTAGTCCTATGGAATTGTAAGTAGCTACATTGTAGTTAGCATTGAACAATTGGCTTTTACTCTCTGCTTGCAAATAACAACTTCAGCAGGTAAAACCCTAATCTATTCCATCTGCGCTTTCTTAATATCAATCTTAGTTCTCTAAAGAATTTTCTTCCTCAATTTCATTATAATATTTCTATGTTTAGTTTAAAAGCCCTTTTCTTTTTTCTTTTTTTGATAACTTACGACAATGTTTTTTGCCAAACAAAAGCTTCCTCTAAACCAAGTTTTGGTCCCTAAAACTCCATCATAAAAGTCAATCATCTTCTCCATCCGAG
>MDKH01143456.1:0-11545 GCA_005239495.1 Nicotiana undulata | reverse complement strand
AACTCCTGATCTCTGAAGCTGAAGTAGGACGCGGCCAACTCTGAACTGCCTTAATCTTCTGCGAATCAACCTTGATACCCTCTTCGGAAACCAAGTGTCCTAGAAATACCACAGACTCTAACCAGAACTCGCACTTGGAGAACTTAGCATATAGCTTCTGCTCTCGCAAGGTCTGAAGCACAACTCTCAAATGCTGCTCGTGCTCACCAAGGCTCCGTGAGTAGATCAGTATATCGTCAATTAAAACAATAACGAAGGAGTCGATAAACGGCATGAACACCATATTCATCAAGTCCATAAATTCTGTTGGGGCATTGGTCAAGCCAAAGGACATCACTAAGAACTCATAATGGCCATATCTGGTGCGAAATGCCGTCTTCGGAACATCAGAAGCCCGAATCTTCAACTGGTGATAACCCGATCTCAGATCAATCTTAGAAAACACACGAGCACCCTGCAACTGGTCAAACAAATCATCAATGCGCGGCAGAGGATACTTATTCTTGATGGTCACTTTATTTAGCTGACGATAGTCAATGCACATCCGCATAGACCCATCCTTCTTCTTCACAAATAAGACTGGAGCACCCCACGGCGACACACTCGGCCTGATGAACCCCTTGGCCAACAACTCCTCAAGCTGCTCCTTCAACTCCTTTAGTTCCTTAGGAGCCATACGATAAGGGGGAATAGAAATAGGCTGAGTATCTGGAGCCAAATCAATGCAGAAGTCTATATCTCGATCTGGAGGCATGCCTGGAAGATCTGAAGGAAACACATCCGGAAAATCTCGAACAACAGGCACTGAATCAATGGTAGGAGAATCGGCGGTGGTGTCTCGCACAAAATCAAGATAAGATAAGCAACCCTTCTCGACCATGTGCCGAGCCTTCATAAAGGAAATGACCCGGCTGAAAGCACTCACCGAAGAACCTCTCCACTCCAACCTTGGCGACTCAGGCGTGGCTAATGTAACTGTCTTGGCATGGCAATCCAACACAACATAATATGGAGATAGCCAATCCATGCCCAAAATCACCTCGAAATCAACCATATCAAGAAATAACAGGTCAGCTCTGGTCTCAAGCCTACAGAAAGCAATCTTACAAGATCGGTAGACCCGGTCTACTACCATAGAATCTCCCACATGAGTGGACACATACAAGGGAGAACCCAAGGACTCATGAGGACATCTAGAGAATGGGCAAACAATGCTGAAACATATGAGTATGTGGATCCTGGGTCAAATAATACTGAAGCCTCTCTACCACAGACTGAAATAGTACCTATAATCACAGCGTCTGAGGCCACTGCGTCTGATCTGGCCGAAATAGCATAGAATTTGGCTGAAGCACCCGAAGACTGAGCTCCCCCAGAACGAGCTGGAGCTGACTGACCTCCCCTTCTAGGACGGCCCCTGCCAACCTGATCCCCGCCCCTAGGTTGTCGAATTGCTGGTGCTGAAATCATAGGCTGGTGACTCTACTGCACGACCTTGCCCCGATACCTGGGACACTGCCTGATCATATAGTCCATCGCTCCACACTCGAAACAACCTCTAGGTGTCATAGTCTGTTGTCCCGAAGAAGAAGAACCCTGAATAGTTGGAGGGCGGTAAGAATCATCTGACAAGGCACTGAAATAGGAACCAGAGGATCTCTGACGGCTGGAGTAACTGCTGGGTGCACCCTGGATGGTTGGTGGATGGTAGGAGCGCTCTGGCATGGCACTAAACTGAGGCCTCGCTGAAATACCCCTGGGAGGTAGTGGAGGTGCTGAATATGAAGGCCTACTGAACTGGCCGCCTCCGAACTGACCTCTGCCCCTAGCTGGAGCACCCCTGAAGTCACTTGTGAACCTAACCCTCTTGTCCTGCTGACCCTGCTGACCTGGCTGACCCTGCTCCCTACTCCTCGTACGGTAACCCTCAATCCGTTGAGTTATCTCGACTACAAGATGGTATGGGGTACCCATCTCTACCTCTATGGCCATGGAGGTCCTGATACCCGGATGTAAACCTGCCACGAATCGCCGCACCCTCTCGGCATCAGTGGGCAATATCATAAGAGCATGGCGAGATAACTCTGAAAACCACGCCTCATAATCCATCACAGACATCTGCCCCTGCTCTAACCTCTCAAACTGACCCCGAAGCTCCTCTCTCTCGGACGCTGGAATGTATCTGTCCAAGAATAGCTGAGTGAACTGAGTCCAAGTGACAGAAGGAGAATCTGCCGGCCTGCTAAGAACATATGACTGCCACCAGCGGCGAGCTCTACCCTCAAGCTGAAATGTGGTGAAGTCCACCCCATGTGACTCTAGTATCCTCATATTGTGCAGTCTATCCCTGCACCTGTCGATGCAATCTTGGGCATCCTCACCCCTCTCACCCCCAAAGACTGGACGGCAAAGTTGGGTCCATCTATCAAGCCTCTTCTGCTGGTCACCCTCTGCGACTGGCCTGGGATCTGGTTGTGCTACGATAGGCTGAACTCCACCAACGGGCAATGTACTCGGAGTGTGATGTGTTGCTACCTGTTCGGTGGCCTGAGCGGTAGGGGTCTGAACTCCCCCTCCCGCCTGGGAAGTAGCAGGGTCTGCTGGAAGTACGCCTGCTTGGGACATAGTGTCCATAAATCTCAACATACGGCCCATGACCTCATGGAAGCCTGGCACCGTCAAAAATCCGCTGGAGGAGGAGAAATTGGAGGCAACTCATCCTGCTCCTCGATAATAGGATCCTCAAGCGGTGTAACCGGTACAGCTCTGGGACGCCCTCATCCCCTATCTCGAACAGGAGCCCTACCCCTGCCTCTACTAAGGCCTCGAGCGGCGGGGGTAGCGGCCTCCCCTGGATCAGGAACATGAGAAGCACGTGTCCTCACCGTCTGTGAGAGAGTAGAAGATCAATTTGAGTACATCATAGATTGCACGATAGGATCTGAACAAGGAGGAGTTTCTTAACACCATATAGCCTCCTGAAGATAAGTATAGACGTCTCCGTACCGATCCACAAGACTCTACTAGGTTTGCCCGTGACTCGTGAGACTACGTGAACCTAAAGCTCTGATACCACGTTGTCACGACCCAAAACCTAACTCAGGTCGCGATGGCGCCCAACAGCGGGGTTAGGCAAGCCAATATAGAAGACACTAGGTGATACCCCTTCCCCCATCGGATTAAACATGTCGGAAATTACCAGTTTTTAACAATTAACATGAGAATGGCATGATATGATAATATAATCATGAAATACGAAGGCACAGGGCCAACACCAAAGCCCATATACAAATATACAGCCCAAAAACTCAAAATATATATACTACGTGTGTGCCAGGAACTAGTGTCATGAGGGTCACGGGCAACTACTGAATATACAATGACTAAAAAGAAATACAGGGCCTCAGTCTGAATGAAATAGACAGAGAACATGACAAAAGAAACTCTAGGGTGCTGCCAGGAAGTCGCCAGGAAGAGCAGCTCACCGTGAAGTATGATCACGCAATCAATACCTAGCACCGACCTGATAATAAGGTATACCAGCATCTGGACCTGTACAGTCAAGTACATAAGAAAAGAAAGTGCAGCATGAGTACATAAATAAATATGTACCCAGTGAGTATCCCATTTAATCTCGAAGAAGTAGTGATGAGCCGTCGACTCGATACTCACTAAGGTGCAACAGTAATAGTATAAAACAAGATATAAGGGAAGCAGTAGACATGTAAATAGTGCACCACAATTATGAAGAGAATACAAAGTTTCCAAGTAAATATTGAAAGCAGTAACAACTCGCCTGTCTCTTTTCCCCAAACATCTGTCAAATCATAAATCAGGAAAACGGTACCAAACAGACATGCGCACACATGAGTAAGACAACCGGTCGGAGTCATGAGGAAGAATAGCTATGCACTGCCGGGGATCGACTGCCCCGTACCAAGAGTGCATGCTTAACAATAATCCTGCCTACGCACTGCCGGGGATCGACCAACCTGTACCAAGAGTGCATGCTTAACAATAATCCTGCCTACGCACTGTCGGGGTTCGACCGACCCGTACCAAGAGTGCGTCTATCAATGTAATCATATCATATCATAGTGTAACTTCATCCATGCACTGCCGGGGATCGGTCGGCCCGTACCCAAAGTGCATACTTAATTAAATCCCTGTGCACTGCCAGGGATAGACCGGCCCATACCAAAAATGCATTATAAATCCGCCGTGGCGTACAGCCCGCTCCCATAAGAGTGAAGGAAATCACAAATCGCTCGCGTAAAGTAAATTACGAAGCGACAACAGGCGCACACATAATGTTAAGTCCATTCCACAAAACAAATCCTTTCTAATTATTTAAGTCAATGAAGGCTCAGGGAAACAATAATATATATCGAAGCATGAATTTAAACATCTAGGTCATTTTAAGGCAGAATATGTAGCATGTTGTGGTCCCTATCTACCCGGACATGACAATAGTAGCCACTACGTACGGACTCTCGCCACGTGGTACGCACGTAGCCCCCAAAACACAAACAAACAACACATAGAGTACCTATGGGGACAATTCCCTCTTACAAGGTTAGAACGGAGATTCACCTCGCGACGAAATCACCCCTCGGATCAAGGATGCGCCCGAATCTCCAAAATCTACACCCGACGGATCGCAACTAGCCAAATATAGTATAATTGAATCAATTCTAATCTCAAAGAAGGAGAATTAATAAGAAATTCCAAAATTAAGCATTCTTGAAGGTTTTCGGAATTTCGACCCCAGACCCACACGTTCAGATTTCGAAAATTCTTGAAGGAATCAATTACCCGGAGTCTAAGGGTCATAATTATGCAAGTTCTTGCTAGGATTCATCGCTAAAATGGATAATTCATACGATTCCCAAAATCCCTAAATTATTACCCAATTTCATAAATTTTAGGATTTAGAAGGGGGATTTAACTAGGAATTGATGTTAAAGCTAGAAAAAGTATGGAGTTTTACTTACATTGACAACTATGGTGGAATAGATCTCTTGAAATGTCTCCAAAAGCTCAAAGAAGAAGGTGGGTATGGTGGAAAATGGCCAACTCCCATATTTAATTAAACTGCCCAGATAATGCTTCTATGCGATTGCGACCTGAGGCCTGCGATCGCGAAGACCAGCTTGCCTGACCTCTGCGATCGCGACAGAGGTCCAGAGATCGCGAAGAACAAAGTGCCCGGCCCCAAGACTCGACACTATGCGATCGCATAGGTGTCATGCGATCGCGAAGGCCAACTGTCCTGACCTCTGCGATCGCGGCAGAGGTCCTGTGATCGCGAAGAACAAACTCACCCGGCCCAGATGCGACTCAATGCGATCGTGAGAAAAGATTGCGATCGCGAAGGTGTGGAACCCAAACCTCTGCGATGGCAAGGGGGAGGCTGCGATCGCTGAGAACAATCAACAGCCCAGCAAAATCCTTCTCCGCGATCGCAACCCACCTTCTGCGATCGTAGAGAAGGAAACCAGATAGCAGAATTTCTGGTTTTTCTAACTTAGCTCCCGGGGGTCTAAAACACACCCGAGCCCCTCGAGACCCCGTCCAAAAGCACCGGCAAGTATGTATTCATGATACAGACTCGCTCGAACTTCTGGAACATGAAAAACAACAACGAAACTCAAAATTCAACCCCAAAACCAAATTGAATCAACTTAAGAACTTAAGAATTCTAGAATTCACTTCATTGCGCCGAACGGGTCTATACTACTCGGAATGACTTCAAATTTTGCAGACAAGTCATAAATGACTTTACGAAACTATTCCCGATCCCGGAATTCTGTTCGGACCTCGATAGCATAAAATCACATGCCAGGCTAAATTTCAAATATAAGGAAATCCTGATTTCCATTTCGGGCGCCGAAATGCTCCCGGGTTATCGAAAACTCGAGCTGAACACACGCCCAAGTCCAAAATCATCATATGGAGCTACTGGAGTTGTTAGAACTCAATTCCGAGATCGTTTGCTCAAAATGTTGACCGAAGTCAAACTTGGCCAAATAGGCCAACCTTAAGGAACCAAGTGTTCCTAAATCACCCAATCCATCCCCAATTCCTGAGCCACCCGCTCCCGCAAGTCATAAAGCACGAATAGCCGCTTTGGAAGGTTTCATTTAAAGGAACAGGATCCTAATACGCAAAACGACCGGATGGGTTGTTACACCCAGACTACGCACGCAAATCGAGGTACTTAAAATTAGTCTTTTTATAGCTAATAAGCCTAGAATCGGGTCTAAATTCTTAAAATGACCCCTTTGGGTCATCACAATCTCCACCTCTAAAACAAACGTTCTTCCTCGAACGGACATAGAAGATTACCTGAATTAGCGAACAAGTGTGGATATTTACTCAACATGTCCAACTCGGACTCCCAAGTAGCTGCCTCAGTGGGCTGAACTTTTTACTGCACTCGAACTGAATGATACTCTTAGACCTCAACTGACGAACCTGCCGGTCTAAAATAGCAACAAGCTCCTCCTCATAAGTCAAGTCTTTTTCCAGTTGGACAAACTGAAATCTAACACGTGGGACGGGTCACCATGATATTTCCGGAGCATAGACACATGGAATACCGGATGAACTGAGGATAAACCTGGAGGAAAAGCAAGTCTATACACTACCTCCCCCACTCTATCAAGAATCTCAAACGGCCCGATATACCTAGGTCTCAACTTACCCTTCTTCCAAATCTCATAACACCCTTCATGGCCGACACACGAAGCAATACTCTCTCTCCAACCATGAATGCCACATCGCGAACCTTACGATCGGCATAACTCTTTTGCCTAGACTGAGCTACACGAAGTCTCTCTTGAATAATCTTGACCTTACCTAAGGCCTCTTGAACTAAGTCTGTATCCAACAACCGAGCCTCTCCCGGCTCAAACCATCCGACTGGCGATCTGTACCGTCTACCATAGAATGCCTCATAAAGGAGCCATCTTAATGCTCGTATTTTACCTACTGACAATTTAAGCAACGAGCCATATACGCCACCATGTCCTTTTTAATCCTTCTCCACCAGTAATGCTGCCTCAAATCTTGGTACATTTTAGCTGCCCCTGGGTGAATAGAATACTTAGAACTGTGAGCCCCCCCCCCCTCCCCCCTCAAGGATCAACTCACGAATGCCATCAATATTAGGCACACATAAACGACCCTTGCATCCTCAAAACACCATTATCTCCAACTGTAACCTCCTGGCTATCACCGTGCCGTTCTGTGTCCCTAAGGACCGCCAAATGTGGGTCATCATCCTGTCGCTCTTGAATACGCTCAATTAGGGAAGACCGAGCAACTATGCAAGCTAGAACACTGTTGGGGGAAATATTCAACCTCACGAACTGATTAGCCATCGTCTGAATAATTGAAGTTAACGGTCTATCACCAACTAGAATATACGCAAGGTTGCCCATACTCACAGCCTCTATTTTCTTAATAGTTGTTCATAGCCAATTACGGAATTATCAACGGCTTCACGTTAACAATAATCCCCTTTCCAACCGTCACAATACTGATGACGGGATGCGATTCATAAAGACCTCATAATTATATACCCGACTTAACGTGTCTCACTTAACGCCACTTGGGAGGGAACATACCTCGCAGGTCAAAGCTCAATAATTCTAACACGGATTTGGAAAATTATACACAGTTAATTAATTAGTTTATTTATTTATTTATGTATTTAATTATTATTAGTATTACTTTTATTATTATTATTTATTCATTTATTCTTATGATCATCATCATTATTTTATACATGAATTGTTGAATAAGCCTAACAGGCATGACCAGTACTATAACAAAATTTTAATTCACACGGGAGAATTTAAACACAAGGATTTCCATCACAAGGACATCACCCTTACATAACTTCCACTGCAGCTCGTAGCCCGATTTAAACATCTCAAATCATATTACAATGCGAGGATCTTGTCCTCAATTCTGAATCACAAGCAACATGCGCATCGTGCCACTCGAAACCTTCCCTTTTCTTCCTTTAAATATTTTTCGTTTAGCAAAATTACAACACTTGATGATAGACACAGTTATCTCCATAGAATTTCTCAATACAAGTATTCCCATAAGTAGATATTTCTTTGAGTTACGAAGCTCACTCGAGAGTGGAGCATATTTGAAGAATTTTATTAGTTACGCATAACCGATTAAAGTTCAGGAAATCATCACTTTATAATAATTAGAGATTGTTATTGTAATAGCACCATTTGATATAACGACCTCAGCCATACTATAGAAAGTATATCAACGGGCTGGGTCTCCACCTCTAAATACCTTACCCCTACCCCTTGCTGGCTGGGCAGGTGGTACTGGAGCTGGTGCCGGAACCATAGCACGAGAATCCTGATGATGAAACTAATTACCTGCATATTTTGGACAAGTCCTCCGGACATGCCCATATTCACCACACTCAAAACATCCCTGTTGAAGAGTATGCTGACCCGGACGAATCGGCTGACCACACATAACACTCTGTAGAGGGGATGCTCTAATAGGAGCAGTATAGACTGGATGAATAGAAGGAGGCAGATAAGAACCACGACCAACCGAAGTACCATGTGAAGCCTGTAGCGCTGAATGAAATGGCCTTGGAAGAATGGCCTCTACTAAATGAAGTCTTGCCTCCAATTGAGGCACCACTGAAACCACCGAAATGGCGAGGTCTCTTGTCTGACCCCTGACCTCTCGTCCCAAGAACTGACTCAACCCTCCTAGCTATATTAGCTGCATCTTGCAAAGAAATCTCGGCCCCTGTCTCCTTGGCAATTTGTAACCTGATGGGCTGAGCAAGGCCATCAATAAACGGCCTGACTCTCTCTCTTTCTGTGGGCAATATGATAATACCATGTCTAGCCAAATCCACGAAATGGGTCTCATACTGGGTCACAGTCATGTTGCCCTGCTGAAGTCTCTCAAACTGACGACGCTTCTCCTCTCGAGTAGTAACAGGCAAGAACTTCTCCAAAAAGAGATGAGAGAACTGATCCCTAGTCAGAGCAGGTGATCCAGCTGGCTTAGTCAAAAAATAGTCCCTCCACCATTGCTTGGCGGAACCAGTCATCTAAAAAGCCGCGAAATCGACCCCATTGGTTTCCAAAATACCCATATTACGCAGAAACTCATGACAACTATCTAGATATTCCTGGGGATCCTCTGAAGTAGCACCACCGAAATGGACAGAGAACAGCTTAATAAACCTGTCAAGTCTCCACAAAGCATCTGTGGACATGGCTGCCCCGTTAGCGGGCAGCACTGCTGCAACTGGCTGAATTACCCCAACCGAATTGGCTACTGGGGTCTGAACATGAGGAGTAGTCTGAACTAGAGTGTGTGTAGCAGGAGTCTAGACCCCTCCTCCAGCCTGAGATACGACTGCTGCAACCGGGAATGTGCCAGTATGGGCCATACTCTCCATCAGGCCCACTAAACGGACCAAAGCATCCTGAAGAACCGGGGTAGCAATAAACCCCTCGGGAACCTGAGCTGGTCCCGTTGGAACGGTCTGAGATGGAACCCCCTCATCAATCTCGATCTGAGGTTCCATAGCTTGTGTTGCTGCATGAGCAACGAGCTGAGTCCTGTCCCTGCCTCGGCCTCTGGCGCGGCCTTGGCCCCTAGTAGGAGTTGTTGCTGCTGGAGGATCGAAATTCTGGTCAGCCGAAGATGAAGCACGTGTTCTCACCATCTGCGAGAGAATAAAAGAATCCAAATCAGTATTTGAGATACAAGAATCGCACAATAGAAGAGAAATAAAAATAGAGTTGTTTCCTAACTCAATAGCCTCTGAGAGATAAGTACAGACGTCTCCGTACCGATCCTTCAGACTCTACTAAGCTCGTTCGTGAATTGTGAGACCTAAGTAAACCTAGTGCTCTGATACCAACTTGTCATGACCCAAATTCCCCCAACCTTAGGGATCGTGATGGCGCCTAACATCACACTTGCTAGGCAAGCCAATGTTAGACTTCGTTTAACTATTTCCTTTGAATTTCTATTTAAACATGATAAGCAATTATGAAGTAAAATTTAAGCTACTAACTTTCAATGAATAATTCCAAATATAAACGAATAAGCAAATAAATAAAACGAGCCACGAACTATTTATATAAATAACTTAAAACTACCCCAGGGTCTGGTGTCACAATTCATGAACTACTAAAGAATACTACAAATAATGGGCTAAACGATTAATGTGTAATTGTTCTGAATCAAATAAAACAGTAGTCTAAATAGTATAGAGAAGACTCTCAAGATCTGCGAACACCGACAGATATACCTCGTGCCTCCGAAAGAGTGGATAGCTGCTCTACAAATCTCTACTACTAACAGGTACCTGGATCTGTGCAAAAGAGCACATAGTGTAGTATCAGTACAACCGACCCCATGTACTGAGTAAGTGCCGAGCCTAACCTCGACGAAGTAGTGACGAGGCTACGGCGGGGCATTTACAACATATAACCCGTGACAATAATATATGCAATAACGCAATAGAACAATTCTACACGAACAAGAAAAATATAACTAAGACAATAATTATAAAGCAAGAAGGAAATTCTAAAAAATAAGTAAGTACTACAACAACAATGAAATAACTCAGCCGCCTTTTCCAGGCCTCGGCTATAACAAACTCTCAAATAATTTCCAAGTTTTCAAACTTTAACTTTAAATAAAGTAGTGCCAAAATACAAAAAAATTACAATATAAAATGGTAGTTTTCAAATCTTTGTTTTTCTTTGAAAATCATTAAAAATATAATTGTCCTCCCTTATCTCTCCATGTTGCGGCGTGCAACCCGATCCCACCAGACATATCATATCAATTTATTCACCCGTATCATGATCACTTTATTCACCCGTATCATGATCACTTTATTCACCCGTATAACAATCAATTATCTACCTTATCGCATCCCCCTTATCATAGCCCCCTTATCACCGCCTTTCAAGTCAAAGTCTTTCACAATATTTATGTCTCGAAAATTGTAAACAAAACAAGTTTCACTTTAAATAACAGTAAAAGCAGAATATAAAATAATGATAATAAAACAATGAGTGTTCCAGTCTTTATTTTATAAATAGTAAAACATGCATATTCTCTCTTATCATTGTCTTGTTGCGGCGTGCAACCCGATCCCACCTATTCACAATATCACAATCAATTATCCACCCTTGTCACAACCCCCTTATCACAGCAATTTTGTTTATTCATCAAAAACTTTCACTGTTCAGGCCAAGCTTTTTCACAACACTTTTAGTTCAACAAATTTCAAACAGAAAACAGTGTAACTCGTAAGCTTCAACCAATATCATATCACAACAAAACCAACCAGAATACATGTAAACACCGTTACGCTGTCAACCCAGCTCAGTCTCTATGTACCATGATAAAATAAATAAAAAACACTTTTAATACACTTGCCACAACCATTGGCAACAATCAATTGAAACTAAACATCCACGTAAACCTCAACAATCATAAGACAGTTAAACTGCAT
>ML293726.1:60086-116510 GCA_005239495.1 Nicotiana undulata | reverse complement strand
ATATTATGGGATCGGGCCGTATGCCACGGCAGAGTGATGAGAGAGTATATTATGGGATCGGGCGGTACGACACGGCGAGGACTACAGGGTGGGATAAGGTCGTAAGCCACGATGGAGATTGAGACTACAGGGTGGGATCAGGCCGTACGCCACAGCGAAGATTTACAGGATGGGATCGGGTCGTACGCCACGGCGGAACGATGTGAGTGAGTACCATATGGGAGCGGGTCGTACGCCACGACGAATACCAAACTTGTTTGATTTGAGATTGTTATTTGATGGTGGATATTGATGTACTTGATTATTTGTTTTACTTGCCTGCAGTTTTCCTTACATCCTGCTTACTTTATTACTGCTGGACCTTAGTGAGTATCGAGTCGACTTCTTGTCACTACTTCTTCGAGATTAGACGGGATACTCACTGGGTACATATTTATGTATGTACTCATGCTGCACTTTCCTTTCTTTCTTCACTTGATTATGCAGGTCCGGAGGCTGGTCCATCTGATTATCAGTCCAGTGCTAGATATTAACCGAGTGGATATACTTCACGGTGAGCTGTCCTTCTTGGCGACTTCCTGGCAGTACCTTGGAGTTTCCTTGTCATGTTTCCTCTGTCTTTTGTTCAGACTGAGGCTCTGTATATATATTTTAGTTATTGTATATTCAGTAGTTGCCCGTGGCACTCATGACACTAGTTCCTGGCACACACACGCAATTATTATTTTGGGGTTTTGGCTGTGCATATGTATGCGACGTGCCTATCGGTTGATTTCTGTACCTGTGGTTCTATCTCGTAACATTTATCATTATTGTGTTTTATCCATTTAAAATTGGTAGTTATTAAATTGTTAACCAAAAAGGGGAAGGGTGACACCTAGTGTGTTTCATATCGGCTTGCCTAACCCCGCTGTTGGGCGCCATCGCGACCTGAATTATGATTTGGGTGGTGACAAAGTGGTATCAGAGCTTTAGGTTCACGTAGTCTCACGAGTCACGAGCAAACCCAGTAGAGTTTTGCGGATCGGTACGGAAACGTCTGTACTTATCTTCAAGAGGCTATATGGTGTTAAGAAACTCCTTTTGTTCATATCCTATCGTGCAACCGATGATGTACTCAAACCTGTTCTTCTACTCTCTCACAGATGGTGAGGACGCGTGCTTCATATTTTCCTGATCCAGGGGAGGCTGCTACCCCCGCCGCTCAAAGCCGTGGTAGGGGCAGGGGTAGGGCTCATGTTCGTAGGAGGGGGCGAGGGCGTCCCAGAGCTGTATCAGTCGCACCGATTGAGGACCCTTATGTTGAGGAGCAGGATGAGCTGCCTCTAGTAGCTCAACCACCAGCTGATTTTATGACGGCTCCGGGCTTCCAGGAGGTCATGGACCGTATGCTGAGGTTCATGGATACTATGTCACAGGTGGGTGTAATTCAATTAAATCCTGCTACCTCTCAGGCAAGAGGGGGAGTTCAGACCCCTACCGCTCAGGCTACAGGACCAGCAGCAGCAGTACATCGTACTTCAGATATTCAGCAGTGATTGCGGTTCAGCCTGGGGTGGCAGCACCAGATCCAAGGCCAGTTGTAGAGATAGACCAGTAGAAGTTGCTGGGTAGATGGACCCAGCTTCGCCCTCCGACCTTCGGGGGTGAGCTGGGAGAGTATGCATAGGATTTCATCGAAAGGTGCAGGGAGAAACTGCACAACATGAGGATATTAGAGTCACATGGGGTAGATTTCACGACCTTCCAGCTTGAGGGCAGAGCTCGCCGCTGGTGGTAGTCTTATGTAGTCAGTAGGCCAGCAGGGTCTCCACCGGTTACTTGGGAGCAGTTTACTCAGTTATTCTTGGACCGATTCATTCCTCCTTCTGAGAGGGAGGAGCTGCGGGGTCAGTTTGAGAGGTTAGATCATGGGCAGATGTCCGTGTCAGATTATGAGGCCAGGTTCTCAGAGTTGTCTCGCCATGCTCTCATGATATTGCCTACAGATGCTGACAGGGTTCGACGGTTTGTGGCATGCTTACATCCGGGTATCAGGACTTCCATGGCCAGAGAGGTAGAGATGGGTACCCCATATCAGCTTGTAGTCGAGATAGCTTGACGTATCGAGGGTTACCGTGTGAGGGGCAGGGAGCAGGGTCAGCACGGTCAGCAGGACAAGAGGGTCAGGTTTGCAGGAGACTTCAGAGGGGCTCCAGCTAGGGCCAGGGGTCAGTACGGAGGTGTCCAGATTAGCAGGCCTTCCTATTCAGCACCTCTAGTACATGCTAGGGTTGTTCCAGTCAGGACCTAGTTTAGCGCCATGCCATAGCGCTCCTATCATCTTCCAGCCATCCAGAGTGCACCCAACAGTTATTCTAGCCATTAGAGATCCTCCATTTCTTATCCTAGTGCTTTACTAGAGGATTCACACCGCTCTTCAGCTATTTAGGGTTCCTCCTCTTCAAGGCAGCGAGCAGTAGTGCCAGGGGGTTGCTTCGAGTGTGGGGATCTGAGCCACATGTGGATGTTTTGTCCCAGGTATCGGAGCAAGGCCGTGCAGCAGAGCAATCAGCCTATGATTAAAGCACCAGCAACATGACCACCTAGGGGTGAAGGTCAGGTTGGGAGGGGACGTCCTAGAGAGGGAGGCCAGTCAGGAGTGGGTCGTTCAGCTCCAGCTCGTCCTGGGGGAGCTCAGAGATCGGGTGCTCCAGCCAGATTTTATGCTATTCCATCCAGGGAAGACGCAGTGGCATCAGACGCTGTGATTATAGGTATTATTTCGGTATGTGGTAGAGAGGCTTCAGTACTATTTGATCCAGGGTCTACTTATTCATATGTTTCAGCGTTATTTGCCCATTCTCTGGATGTTATTTTTGAGTCTTTGGGTTCTCCCTTGTATGTATCCACTCCTGTGGGCGACTCTGTAATGGTAGACCGAGTCTACCAGGCTTGTATGATTACTTTTTGTGGGTTTGAGACCAAAGCCGACCTGTTGTTACTTGCTATGGTTGATTTCGAGGTTATTTTGGGCATGTATTGGCTATCTCCTCATCATGCTGTCTTGGATTGCCATGCCAAGACAATTACATTAGCCATGCCTGAGTCGCCGAGGTTAGAGTGGAGGGGTGCTTCAGTTAGTGCCTTCTGCCGGGTCATTTCATTCATGAAAGCTTGGCATATGGTCGAGAAAGGGTGCATGTATTATCTTGCTTATGTGCGGGACACTACTACCGAGTCTCCTACCACTGATTCAGTGCCTGTCGTTCGGGAGTTTCCAGATGTGTTTCCTTCAGATCTTCCAGGCATGCCTCTAGATCGAGATATAGATTTCTGCATACACTTGTCTCCAGATACTCAGCCTATTTCTATTCCTCCTTATCGTATGGCTCCTAAGGAGATAAAAGAGTTGAAAGGAAAAGCTTGAGGAGTTGTTGGCCAAGGGATTTATCAGGACAAGTGTGTCGCCGTGGGGTGTTCCAGTCTTATTTGTAAAGAAGAAGGATGGGTCTATACGGATGTGTATTGACTACCGCCAGCTGAATAAAGTGACCATCAAGAACAAGTATCCTCTGCCACGTATTGATGATTTATTTGATCAGCTACAGGGTGCTCGTGTGTTCTCTAAGATCGTTCTGAGGTCAGGCTATCACCAGTTGAAGATTCAGGCTTTTGATGTCCCGAAGACTGCATTTCGCACCACATATGGCCATTATGAGTTCTTAGTGATGTCCTTTGGCTTGACTAATGCCCCATCAGCCTTTATGGACTTGATGAATAGGGTATTCAGGCCGTATATTGATTCATTCGTTATTGTTTTTATTGATGATATATTGATTTACTCACGGAGCTTGGGTGAGCACAAGAAACATTTGAGAGTTGTGCTTCAGACCTTGCGAGAACAGAAGCTTTATGCTAAGTTCTCCAAGTGTGAGTTTTGGTTGGAGTCTGTGGCATTTCTGGGGAATGTGGTGTCCGGTGAGGGTATCAAGGTTGATCCGCATAAGATTGAGGTAGTGCAGAGTTGTCCAAGTCCTACTTCAGCTTCAGAGATCAAGAATTTCCTGATCCTAGCAGGTTATTACCGTCGTTTCGTGGAGGGATTCTCTTCTATTGCCGCTCCATTGACTAGATTGACTCAGAAGAGAGTTCCATTTCAGTGGTCCGATGATTGTGAAGTGAGCTTTCAGAAGCTCAAATCAGCATTGACCTCAGCACTAGTTCTTTCTATGCCTTCGGAGTCAGTGGTGTATACCGTATATTGCGGCGCTTCACGCGTTGGGCTAGGATGTGTGTTGATGCAAGATGGCAGTGTTATTACTTATGCTTCGCGCCACCTGAAGGTTCGTGAAAAGAATTACCGTGTGCACGATTTGGAGTTGGCGGCGATTGTTCATGCTTTGAAGATATGGCGGCATTATATGGTGTATCTTGTGAGGTCTATACTGACCACCGCAGCCTGCTGTACCTGCTTAAGCAGAGGGACCTTAATTTGAGGCAGCGAAGGTGGCTTGAGTTATTGAAGGACTATGATCTCACTATTCTGTATCATTCGGGCAAGGCAAATGTAGTTGCGGATGCATTGAGCAAGCTGGCAGCTAGCATGGGTAGTTTGGCCTACATTTCAGTTGAGAAGAGGCCTTTAGCCTTGGACATTTAGTCCTTGGCCAACCGTTTGGTAAGATTGGACCTTTCAGAGCCGCGTCGAGTTTTAGCCCATGTGGTAGCTCAGTCTTCATTGTTGGGAGGGATCAAGGCTCGACAGTTTGATGATCCATGTCTAGCAGAGCTGCGGGATACGATGGTCCAGGGAAGGGCCAAGGAGGTTACTTTAGGCGAGGATGGTGTTCTGCGGCTCCAAGGGCGATTGTGTGTTTCTGATATTGATGGCCTGAGGGAAAGGATTCTAGCAGAGGTGCACAGTTCGCGGTACTCTATTCACCCAGGAGCGACGAAGATGTATCGTGATTTGAGGCAGCACTACTGGTGGAGGCGGATGAAGAAGGACATTGTTCAGTATGTGGCCAGGTGTCTTAATTGTCAGCAGGTTAAGTACGAGCATCAGCGGCCAGGAGTCTTGCTTCAGCAGATTCCCATTCCTCAGTGGAAATGGGAGCGAATCACTATGGCTTTCATGGTTGGGTTGCCTCAGACTTTGCGGAAGGTTGATGCGGTTTGGGTCATTGTGGATAGATTGACCAAATCGGCACACTTCATTCCTGTGGCTACTACTTATACTACAAAGAGGCTAGCTCAGATTTACCTTCGTGAGATAGTCCGGTTGCATGGTGTGCCGGTGTCTATCATTTCAGATCGGGGTCCTCAGTTCACTTCGCACTTATAGAGAGCCTTGCACAGCGGGATGGGTACTCACAAAGACCTCAGTTCAGCATTTCACCCTCAGACTGATGGCCAGTCAGAGCGTACAGTTCAGATTCTGGAAGACATGCTCAAGGACTGTGTGATTGATTTCGGGGGTCAGGTGGATCAATTCTGGACCTTAGCAGAGTTTGCATATAATAATAGTTATCAGTCCAGCATCGAGATGGCTCCATTCGAGGCTTTATATGGTCGGCGATGTCGTTCTCCGATTGGGTGGTTTGAGCCTGGCGAGGCCAAGCTATATGGTACAGATCTGGTGAGAGATGCCTTGGAAAAGGTGAAGATTATTCAGTAAAGGCTCCGTACAGCAAAGTCTAGGCAGAAGAGCTATGCAGATTAGCGGGCACGTGATGTAGCATTCATGGAGGGAGATAAGGTTATGTTGAATGTTTCGCCGATGAAGGGAATTATGAGATTTGGGAAGAAAGGCAAGCTGAACCCAAGGTTTATAGGTCCTTCCGAGGTGTTGAAGCGGGTTGGAGAGGTTGCTTATGAGCTTGATTTGCCTCCTGGCTTATCAGGAGTTCACCTAGTATTTCACGTATCCATGCTTCGGAGGTATCGCGCCGACTTCTCGCACGTGGTTGATTATAGCACTGTCCAGTTAGATGACAAGTTGAGCTACAAGGAGGAGCCATTTGCCATTATTGATAGGTAGGACCACCAGTTGAGGTATAAGATAGTTTCTGGGGTTAACGTCCAGTGGAGGGGCCAACCAGTTGAGGAGGCGACTTGGGAGTCCGATCAGGACATACGGAGCAGATATTCACAGTTATTCAGCACTCCAGGTATGACTCTAGTCCCGTTCGAGGACAAATGTTTGTTTAAGAGGGGGAGAATGTAACGACCCAGTCGTTCGTTTTGCGTATTAGGGTCCCGTTTCCTTAAATTAAACCTTCCATAGCAGCTATTCGTGCTTTATGACTCGCGGGAGCGGGTGGTTCGGGATGTGGGAATGAATTGGATGGTTCCTTAAGGCTGGCCTATCTGGCCAAGTTTGACTTCGGTCAACATTTTGAGCAAACAACCTCAGAATCGAGTTCTGACAACTCCAGTAGCTCCGTACAGTGATTTCGGACTTGGGCGTAAGTTCGGATTGGGTTTCTAATGACCCAAGAGCGTTTGGGCGCCCGAAATGGAAATTAGGATTTCCTTAAGTTTAGAATTTGGCCTAAAATGGGACTTCATGCTATCAAAGTCTGAATGGAATTCTGAGGCCGACAATAATTCCGTATAGTAATTTATGACCTATTTGCAAAATTTGGGGTCATTCCGAGTAGTATAGACCCGTTCGGCGCAATGTAATAAATTCTAGAATTTCAAAGTTCTTAAGTTTGATTAATTTGGTTTTAGGGTTGAATTTTGAGTTCCATTATTGTTTTTCATGTTCCAGAAGTTCGAGCGAGTCCGTATCACGAATACAGACTTGCCGGTGCTTTTGGACAGGGTCCCGGGGGCTCGGGGGTGTTTTAGACACCCGGGAGCTAAGTTAGAAAAACCAGAAATTTTCTGTCAGGTTTCCTTCTCTCCGATCGCAGAATCAGGGATGCGATCGCAGAGAAGTAATTATGCTGGGCCATCCAATGTTCTCTGTGATCGCAGACATTACTCCGCGATCGCATATGGTCCCCTCCCCAACCCTTTGCGGTCGCAGACTCGCTCCTGCAATCGCACAAGTCACCTACCCCCCCTACTACATGTTCCTCTCTGCGGTCGCAGACCTCACTCCTGCGATCGCAAAAGCCTACCTCCCCACCCACCGCGATCGCAGGCCCCATCTATGCGATCGCATAGTGCTTCTCGAGGGCCAGGGTCATTTATTCTCTGCGATCGTAGGCCTGATGACGCGATCGCAGTGAAGGTTTTCCTGGGCAGTATTTAAATGCCCAATTACGGGCTTTCTTCCTCATTTCCAATTTCCAAACTCCATTGAAGCATCTTAGAGCTGGGGGAATTGGATGTCCAAAGCCACTATCATCTAAGGTGAGTGACTTCTTCTCTAAATTATCAATTTTTTATTGAATTCAACTAATTTTGTTCTTAAAAATATCAAAATCATGGGAAAAAATGGGTAGAAATTCCTAGGGCTTTGATAATTAGTGAATTATCCCTTTTTAGCCATGAATTCTTAAATAAATTAGGTAATTACGATCCTTAGGCTTCGGGTAATTCATTCCTTCGAGAATTTTCAAAATCCGAACGCGTGGGCCCGTGGTCGAAATTTCAAAAACCTTCAAGAATACTATATTTTGAAATTTCTTGTTAATTCTTATTCTTGGAGCATAAATTGATTCAATTATGCTATGTTTGGCTAGTAATGAGCCGTCGAGGGTAGTTTCGGAGCTTTGAGCGCATTCCTGATCCGGTCTTTGGTTCAAGGAGTGCTTCGTCGAAGTCTCCTTTTTAACCTCGTAAGAGGTAAATTGTCCCCCTAGGTAACCTTGTTAGCTATGTGATCTTGTTTGGGGCTACGTACGTACCGAGTGACGAGAGTCTGTACGTAGTGGCTATTACTGCTTCGTCCGGGTAGTTAGGACACATCATGTTATTTGTTTTTCCCTGTTGTAGCATAGATATGACTTGTATACTTGTGTGATTAGTACTGTTGTCTTTGAACGTTGTGATACTTGGCTTGATTTAAGTGTGATAAGAGAATCACGGGATGGGATCGGGTCGTACGCCATGGCAGAGTGACGAGTGATTAGATTATGGGATCGGTCTGTACGCCACGACAGAGTGATGATTGATTATATTATGGGATCGGGCCGTACGCCACGGCAGAGTGATGAGAGAGTATATTATGGGATCGGGCCATACGCCACGACGAAGACTACAGGGTGGGATCGGGTCGTACGTCACATCAAAGATTGAGACTACAGGGTGGGATCAAGCCGTACGACGCGATG
This sequence comes from Nicotiana undulata, assembly GCA_005239495.1. Taxonomy (NCBI): domain Eukaryota; kingdom Viridiplantae; phylum Streptophyta; class Magnoliopsida; order Solanales; family Solanaceae; genus Nicotiana; species Nicotiana undulata. Next base: position 108,240 of record ML293726.1, on the reverse strand, counting down.
AAGATTTACACAATGGGATCGGCCCGTACGCCACGACGGAGCGATGTGAGTGAGTACCATATGGGAGCGGGCCGTACGCCACGGCGGATACCAAACTTGTTTGATTTGAGATTGTTATTTGATGCTGGATATTGATATACTTGATTATTTGTTTTACTTGCCTATAGTTTTCCTTACACCCTGCTTACTTTATTACTGTTGGACCTTAGTGAGTATCGAGTCGACCTCTCGTCACTACTTCTTCGAGATTACACAGGATACTCACTGGGTACATATTTATGTATGTACTCATGCTGCACTTTCCTTTCTTTCTGCACTTGATTGTGCAGGTCCGGAGGCTGGTACGTCTGATTATCAGTCCAGCACTAGATATTGACCGAGTGGCTATACTTCACGGTGAGCTATCCTTCTTGGCGACTTCCTGGAAGCACCCTGGAGTTTCCTTGTCATGTTTCCTCTGTATTTTGTTCAGACTGAGGCTCTGTATATATATTTGAGTTATTGTATATTCAGTAGTTGCCCATGGCCCTCGTGACACTAGTTCCTGGCACACACACGCAGTTATTATTTTGAGGTTTTGGCTGTGCATATGTATGCGACGTGCCTATCGATTGATTTATGTACCTGTGGTTCTATCTCGTATCATTTATCATTATTGTGTTGTATCCATTTAAAATTGGTAGTTATTAAATTTTTAACCAAAAAGGGGAAGGGTAACACTAGTGTGTTTCATATCGGCTTGCCTAACCCCGCTGTTGGGCGCCATCGCGACCTGAATTAGGATTTGGGTCGTGACACCTCAGCCAGTGCACCGCAGTCAGGGCATAGTTATCAGCAGGGAGGTCACTTTGGACCAGGTTCAGATAGCAGGAGGTTCCATCAGTCGGGTCGTTCAAGTGGGAGGTTCCAGCAGCAGCGGAGGGCCCCATTCCCTAAGTGTGGAAGGTTTCATTCTGAGCCCTGTTATATGGACATACCGGTATGCTATAGATGCAGAGTGAGAGGCCATGTTCAGCTAGACTGTCGTGCACCCAGTCAGGGCACGGGTAGGAGCACTACTCAGCCATTTAGTTCTTCAGCCGCTATATCTTCAGCACGCCCCCCAGCCTGCGGCCCTCCAGCTCCATCAGGGCGCGGTGCAGCTAGGGGTGGAGCACGGGGTCGAGGGTGACGTAGTTAGTTTTATGCTTTGAGTGGTCGCCAGAGTGCAGAGGCTTCTCCAGATGTTGTCACAGGTATTCTGACTGTTCAATCACATGATGTTTATGCTCTTATTGATCCCGGGTCTTCTTTGTCATATGTTACTCCATTTATTGCTTCAAGTTTTTGGAAAGAACCGGAACAACTTTACGAGCCGTTCTTTGTGTTGACTTCGGTTGGTTATTCTATTACGGCTGCGCGAGTCTATAGGAATTGTGTTGTCACGGTGTGTGGTTGGGATACCACGACCGATCTTATTGAGCTAGGAATGGTAGATTTTGATGTTATTATAGGGATGGATTGGCTCTATTCGTGCTTTGCTAAACTCGAATGTCGAACAAGAATTATGAGGCTCGAGTTCCCTAATGAACCAATTATCGAGTGGGAGGGGAATAATATCGTGCCAAGGGGTAGGTTTTTTTCCTACCGTAAGGCCTCAAAGATGATCAGGAAAGGGTGCATCTACCATTTGGCCCGGATTGCGGACACCACTTCAGAGGTGCCTGCTCCCGAAACCGTGCCAGTCGTGAATGAATTTCTTGAAGTATTTCAGGGTGAGCTTCCTAAGATTCCACCAGATAGAGAGATCGATTTTGGGATTGATGTATTTCCAGATACGCAACCAATATCTATTCCACCCTACAGAATGGCGCCGACAGAATTGAGAGAGTTAAAGGGGCAATTGAAAGACCTATTAGAAAAGGGTTTCATTAGGCCAAATGTGTCGCCTTTGGGCGCACCGGTTCTTTTTGTTAGAAAGAAAGATGGATCTCTTCGGATGTGTATTGATTATCGGCAGCTCAACAAGGTCACCATAAAAAACAAATACCCATTGCCTCGGATAGATGATTTGTTCGACCAGTTGCAATGTGCTAGGTTCTTCTCAAAGATTGATTTACGGTTCGGGTATCACCAGTTGAAGATCAGGGAGCAGGATATTCCTAAGACCGCCTTTAGGACTCATTATGGGCACTTCAAATTCTTGGTAATGTCTTTTGGGATAACCAACGCCCCAGCAGCTTTTATGGATCTTATGAATCGGGTTTTCAAGCCGTTTCTTGACTCTTTCGTAATAGTCTTCATCGACAATATCCTTGTCTATTCGCGGAGTCAGGACGATCATGCTAATCACCTCAGGGCAGTTCTACAGACTCTTCATCAGCACCAGTTGTATGCAAAAATTTCAAAATGTGAGTTTCGGCTAGAATCAGTCACCTTTTTGGGTCGTGTTGTTTCCAGGGAAGGGATTCAGGTTGATCCCCAAAAGATAGCAGCAGTGAAGGATTGGCCTAGGCTAAATACCCCGATGGAGATCCGCAGTTTCTTGGGGTTAGCTGGATATTATCGGAGGTTTGTGGAGGGATTCTCTACTCTCGCCTCCCCATTGACTAAGCTGATGTAGAAAACTGTTAAGTTTTAGTGGTCCGATTCTTGTGAAAAGAGTTTTCAAGATTGACTTCGGAGCCAGTGTTGACCTTGCTGAAAGGTTCAGAAGGGTTTGTGGTATAATTGTGATGCTTCAAGGGTTGGTTTAGGGTGTGTATTGATGCAGTGTGGTAAGGTAATAGCGTATGATTCTAGGCAGCTCAAGAATCACGAGAAAAATTACCCGACGCATGATTTGGAGCTCGTGGCTGTTGTGTTTGCATTGAAGATCTGGCGGAATTATCTTTATGGGGTCCACGTGGACGTGTTCACAGACCACAAGAGTCTTTAGTATTTATTCAAACAGAAGGAGCAGCGGAGGTGGTTAGAATTGCTCAAGGATTATGATATGAATATTTTGTACCATCCAGGGAAGGCGAATGTGGTAGCCAACGCTCTTAGTCGGAAATCCATGGGTAGCTTGGCCCATTTTGAAATAGGTCAGAGGCCTTTGGCTTGGGAGGTTTAGCAGTTGGCCAGATTGGGGGTCTGTCTTTCGGCCTCAGATGAAGGGAATGTTGTGGTGCATAATGGAGAAGAGTCTTCGCTTGTAGTGGAAGTCAAGGGAAAGCAATTCAGGGATCTCGCTTTGGCATAGTGGAGAGAAGCAATTCTGAATCACAAGACTTCAACATTTTCACTCGGCAATGATGACAGTGTTTTGCGGGGCCAAGTGAGGCTATGTGTTCCGGATGTGGATGATCTTCGGGAGAGTGTTATGGCGGAGTCACCAAGTCGAAGAAGCCACGTCGGAAGAGGAAAATGAAATGCAAGAGAAATATCCCCATTTGTTTGAATAAGTCTAGTAGTGGTCTTGAGAACTTCCATATCTAAGTAATTACACCTTTGTGTAAAATTTTGTGCAAGTACACCCCGCTCCCCTAATTATTCTGATATTGTGATTTCTCAACCTTGTGCCACATTTGTAGATTTTATGAATAGTTGGATCACGTGCAAATCTTTGAAATAGCTGAATTATGTGCAACTCATTGTAATAGTTGAATTATGTGCAAATTTGTGGTGTTAAACGAACTATGTGTAGCTTGTTGAAGTAATTGAATATATATACAACTTGTGGAGGTAACCGAATTATGTGTAAGTTGATGAAGTAACTAAAACTGTGTGGAATTGGTTAACAATGTGTTTCAGGGGCTCTCTGGCAGGTAGATAGGCCTAATTATAGAGGAAACTCTGGCGAAAGTTTCAGAAAATATCAGAGTTAGTGAGAATTGGGGGTTGGCAGGTCATGTTTTCATAGCTTAGTGATTCCCGATCCTCATTTGAGGACGAATGATTCTAAGTGGGGGGGATGTAAAGACCCGTAAAATTTCTTAACTAAATAAGATGCCAGGGTAGGTCCCCATGTTGTTATAACTGTAGGTATTCTTAAAAACTGACTTTTTTTATGTAAAAGTACCCCGGGACTTAAAAGATAAAATTTTCCAGAATTGTGCGGATCTGCGGTCCACTATGCGATCGCAGAACAGGTATGTGTACCGCATAGGGGTCGCATACCTGGACATTTACTGTCCATTTTGAGAACGGCTTTGAGGCCCAAAATGCAATCGCATTTTGGCAATACGGGCCGCATAGTTTTCGCATTGTTGCACCTCCATTTTTGCAGAGGAGGTTATGCGATGCACTGTGCGATCGCATAACAGGTATGCGGAGCGCATAATGGTCGCATACCTGGGCAGTCTGTTTCCCATTTTAGCCCAGCTGAGGACCATTTATGCGACAGGAATGCGGACCACATAGCAGTAATGCGATCGCATTCCTGACCGCATTCCCTACTTATGGGATTCTAATTTCTAATCTTTATACCTGACCCCCAGCCTAATAAAACACCTACCCCTTTCATTTTAACGTCTGTTTTCCTAAAATAGAGAGAAGGGAGAGTGACTTTAGTGAGAGAAAGTCATCTTCTTCACCAAATTGGTCCGCCATTTCTACTCAGGCATGGAAATCTTCGAGTAGTCGTTGTCTTCTTCACCATAAGAGGTAAAGTTCTTACCCCATTTCTTCCTTAAATTATCTGAATATAGCTAAAAGGGGACACACCTAGGTGGTTCGTGAAGATGAGAGTTAAGACTGTGCATGCATGTGATTAACTTACCATAACTTAGTAAAGGGAAGCAAGTTAGAGTAATCTTTCACTAAAAAGGGTTTAGTTAATCTGAGGGATCACATAGTGTTTGATAAAATGCCCAAATGAGTTCATGATTTCTAATTCTAAGCCTAAACATGTCATCTTGTAAATTAGATGAAGGCGTTAGAAGGTCTGGTGGTTTGAGAATAGATATTAAAGGGAAATTCTGACTCGAGGTATGTATGGCTAACTTTAATCTTTGTAGAGTCGCCTTGTTTGTGTCCGAGCATTCGGTATGTATTCCGGGTTTGATTGTATTTGAATCAGATGTCCTATTATGATTAGATGAAGGGTTCTGTTCTTTGAATGCCTTAGTTGATTTTCCATGTCACCATGCTATGTGAGATTGTGAACTGTGATTCTTTGTACTTACTCTATCATGTGCAAAACTCGATATATGCTTGAATATCTCGGTATGAAAGGAAGTGCTATTAAATGAACGAAATGATAACGAACCCAATTGTTGAATGTATCAAAGTGCTAAAGTCTGTGTAGCAAACGATGGAAAGGAAATGTGGATTGAATTGATTAAGCTAAATGATTATGGAATACCGTACATGACTCACTGTTTGGTAAAAGTAATTGTGCCCTTCATTTCACATGGTTGTTTGGTTTTTATGAATTTATACTCTTGATGATACAAATCCTTGTGATTGAACTATTGGTTGTTGTTGCTATCAATGTGATTGTACGGTGGGATTGGGTTGCGCGCCGCAACAGGTGAAATAAGGATGATATGTTGAGAAGTAATAAGGGTGGAATGTAAGTGTACAGTGGGATCGGGTTGCACGCCGCAATAGAAGAAATAAGGGTGGAATGATGAGAAGAAATAAGGGTGGAATGTTATCGTAAGGCAATATCGGGTTGCGCGCCATAATAGGAGAACAATTGAAATAAGAAAAAACCTCATTTGTGATTCTGTGTGTCTCTATGCAATAACTCTTTGGTTTCTTTGACTGCCTTCTATCTGTGCATTGCTTTGATTTTACTTACAGTAAAGTTTGTTCATACATACTAGTACTATTCAATGGTACTAACGTCCCTTTTGCCGGGGGCGCTACATATTTTATATGGATGTAGGTGGTTCCATAGCAGATAGCTCCGACCGCCGATAGTGGTGCCTCCTATTCATCCCTTCAGCAGTTCTGGTGAGCCCCACTTCCTCTTGTTGTCGTGTGTAGTCTATACCATCTCTTTTTGTATATGTTGTGTCTCTAAAGGTATAGTCGGGGCCTTGTTGCCGGCAAGTCTATGTAAACTCCTAGTATTCTTAGAGGCTCCGTGGACACTATGTCGGTTGTGCATCTATTTTGGTAGCGGTTGTATTTATTAGAATCGTGGTTCCGCATCGAAAATTTTGTATTTAGCACATGTGTTTTGGGATTATCGAATGTTGAATATCTAAAGAAGGAAAATGCACTTATAATGAAAATACATATCCTGGCTCTATTTTTGTATTTCATTTATAAAATGTATAATGTAACTACGGGGTATCGCGTTGGGTAAGAAACGCAAAACAGGTCCGCTTGACCGGAATCATCCGGTTAGGTACCGGTCTCGTCCCTCAGATTTTGGGGCGTGAAAGTAGGCATCCCTATGGGTTCGGTCACAATTCAATAAAATTTCATTTTTCCCCGCAATTGGAAACTGGGGCAGAATGTTTAGGAGGACACTCAAAATTCCGAAGCAAGTTCAGCTGATCGCCGCACAGGCAACAGTCATAAATGTCAACCCATCAAACGGGGTATGCGATCGCATAATGGACCGCATAGTTGTCCTCAAATTGGGCAGTGTCTTGCCCAGGTATGCGACCATTATGCGGTCAGCATACCCGTTATGCGATCGCATAGTGCGTCGCATAACGTCCAACTTCTGGAAAATTTTATTCTTTCAAATTATGGGGTACTTTTACACAATCAAGGTCCATTTTAAGAATTTTTACCGTTATAACAACTCAAGGACTTATTCGGGCATTATTTTAAACAAGAAATTTTACGGGTCTTTTTAATATGGGTCGGATTGAAGGCTCCCTATAGAATTAGCTTCTTATTTTCCTTTAAGTGATGTAATTTATTATTCTTGGTTTGTAATAATTTATAAACGAATAATTGGGGCTGGATAGTGGATATGGGAGGGGTAATGCATGTTTAGTATAGTAACGGGTAGAAATCATGACTATAGGATTTATTTCCCTATGTGTGCAATAGTATCTTGTTTAGGACATGCATATCATGCAATAGAAATCATGTTTAGGTTCTTTATTTCAGCATGTCCATTATGTTCCTGTCATTTTATATAAGCCCTGTTCACAGTTAATAACTACAACAAGTGATATAATGTACGGCTGCTGCATCTTCATAAGCATTGCATGTAGAAAACCTGCCTATAGGATTTTTACTTATGCGCATTAGATATCCTACTATTTAGGACTTCATATTGGTTTTGAATTACAGTTGTTAAACACCTTATCAGCATGCTTAACCTCGCTAAAATGTGGTCAATTGGTTGAAACGATCTGCAAATATAGCATCACCTCTCTTAAAATTGGAACTGAAGTCTGCATGCTCACTTTTAAACAAATAGGCAATGTATACGAACGCCTAGGAAAACTTTAGTCCTAATATATTATTAAAACCAAAACCTAATCGTGTTTCACTTAGCTGGTATTAGAACCAATCAGTCCTTTTTTGAAATCTTTGATGCTTTTCATTCCTGTTTTATCTCTTTCTGAAGTTCACCCTATTTCCTAAAAACTCCTACTCTAATGTTTTCAAATACTGATTCAGAAAATCATGCATTCATTTCCTCTTTAACTAAGTTATTAGATTACTGCTCTGTGTGTTTTCGAATTACTGGGTTTCAGAGGCAGTTTTCACTCCTTGCAAAAAAAAAATCATTAGCTACTGTTTCCTGAAAACGTTTACGTACTCTCCTTTTACTAAAGTATTCCTTAAACTACTGACTCCTACTCTGCTTTAAACTATTGGATCTTCCAAAAGTCACTTGCCCCCTTTGAATCACTCTATCATTCTAAATCATGCTTTACTGAAATGTTCTAAAAGTACTTCATTTGCTTTACTGAGGACTTCATTGAACTGCTGTGGATTTTTTTGTTACTTACTGGAATTTAAAGTCAGTCACTCTTCTTATAAAACTACTCTGTTTCAAACTGAATGCCAGCTTCATTACTGAGTTTTCAAAAAGGCATTCCCTTTTCGAAACTGCTTAAACCATACTGATTTCCAACTCAAAAACTCCTGTTTTAAATCCTGACTTTGAGACCTTAATTGTGTTTGAGACGTTCTATTTACGTGTTTACTTGCGGAGGGATCTATGAGCCATTATTTTCCCTTATGTGTTCCCATACGTGTAGTCCTATTTGTTGTTATGCATGTCGCTTAGAATTTTATCCCTTTAAAACTAGGGGTTCAGCCTAGTACTCACTTTGTACGATTAGTAGTACTAAATACCCTCCGGGACTTATAGAATGGGATGGGTAATAGCACGCAATAAGCTTCGTGACCGACACACGCTTTTTAAATACCTTAACGGGGCGGGAAGGGTAGAATATGGATATGATGACCGGTGCGCCAATACCACGTGTAGCCCCTCTTCGAGGCGTGACATACCGGGTATTGCATTGATGTGATCCATATTGATTTAAAATTCTTTTGAGAATTTCAGCATTTACTTGAAATCCCCTCTTACGTGAGCCCTGCTTGTCATTTGTTTACTGCCCAAATTCACAAAACTTCTTGGCTGGGACCCACAATTTTGGATCTTGAGGGGTGCCTAACACCTTTCCCTTGGGATAACTTCAAGCCCTTACCCAATCTCTGGTAACGCAAACTAGTTCATGAGTTATTTACTCTAGGTGCCCTAACGCACCATAAACATTGTTAGGTGGCGACTCTTCCTTAAACCTCTTCCTTCAAGGAGTTGTCCAAAATTTCATAAACCCAATCTCTCCATACTTAACCCGTGCGAGGAAAAAGGGGGCACGACAAAAGGGAGCAGCATATTCGTGGTTTGAGATGTGGGAGAGTTCCCGTGGAGAAGGGAGCCCTCCGGCGAGGTGGGTCGAGTTTGTAGACGCTTTCATGGATCATTTCTTGCCTGCAGAGGTTATGGCAGCCTGTGCTGCAGAGTTTGAGGTCCTTAAGCAGGGCCACATGGGTGTGTGGGAGTTCCATATGGAGTTTTTTCTCTTGTCCAAGTATGCTACCCACATGATGCCGACTATGGAGGCCAGAGTTCGTTGGTTTGTTCAGGGCCTTGGTCCCTTGGTCGTCAATGAGGCTGCTACAGGTGCTTTGCATTCAGATATGAACTATGGTAAGATTGTGGGTTTGTGCCCAGGCTATGGAGGCCCAGAAATTGAAGATAAGAATGGAGAGAGAGGGTAGTAGTAGGGCCCGGTCAGTGGGCAACCCTGGGAGCTCAGTTGGAGGTGGGAGATCAGCCCTTGGGAGAGGGTCATCAAGGCCATTTAAGTCCTATGCTCAGTCCTCAACCAGTGCGCCGCCATCAGGGCATAGTTATCAGCAGGGAGGTCGCTTTGGGCCCGGTTCAGATAGCAGGAGGTTCCACCAGTTAGGTCGTTCTGGTGGGAGGTTTCAGCAGCAGCGGAGGGCCCCTTGTCCTAAGTGTGAGAGGTTCCATTCTGAGCCATGTTACCTTGATATTCCGATAGGCTACAGATGCGGAGTGAGAGGTCATATCCAATGGGATTGTCGTGCGCCCAGTTAGGGCATAGGTAAGGGCACTGCCTCGCCCTCCAGTTCTTCAGCCCCTACATCTTTAGCATGCCCTCCAGCTCCAGCAGGACGCGGTGCAGCTAGGGGTAGAGCACGGGGTCAAGGGGGACCCAGTCGGTTCTATGCTTTGAGTGGTCGCCAGAGTGCGGAGGTTTCTCCAAATGTTGTCACAGGTATTCTGACTGTCCAATTGCTTGATGTTTATACTCTTATTGATCCGGGGTCCTCTTTGTCATATGTCACTCCATTTATTGCTTCGCGATTTGGGATAGAACCCGAACAACTTCATGAGTCGTTCTCAGTATCGACTCCGGTTGGTTATTCTATTACGGTCGCGCGAGTCTATAGGAATTGTGTTGTTACGGTGTGTGGTCGAGATACCACGGCCGATCTTATTGAGTTGGAGATGTTAGATTTTGATGTAATCATGGGAATAGATTGCTTTATTCGTGCTTTGCTAAACTCGACTGTCGAACAAGAATTATGAGGCTCGAATTTCCTAACGAGCCCGTTATTGAATGGAAAGGGGGCGATGTGCCGAGGGGCAGGTTTATTTCCTATCTGAAAGCCTCCAAGATGATCAGGAAAGAATGCATCTATCATTTGGTCCGGGTTGCGGACACCACTTCAGATGTGCCTGCTCCCGAGACTGTGCCGGTTGTGAATGAGTTTCTTAAAGTGTTTCCGGATGAGCTGCCTGGGATTCCGCCATACAGAGAGATCGATTTTGGGATTGATGTATTACCAGATACGCAACCAATATCTATTCCACCTTACAGAATGGCGCCAGCAGAATTGAGAGAGTTAAAGGAGAAATTGAAAGATCTATTAGAAAAGGGTTTCATTCGGCAAAGTGTGTCGCCTTGGGGCACACCGGTTCTTTTTGTCAGAAAGAAAGATGGACCACTTTGAATGTGTATTGATTATCGGCAGCTCAACAAGGTCACCGTCAAGAATAAATATCAACTACCTCGGATAGATGATTTGTTCGATTAGTTACAAGGTGCTAGGTTCTTCTCAAAGATTGATTTACGGTCAGGGTACCACCTGTTAAATATCAGGGAGAAGGATATTCCTAAGACCGCCTTCAGGACTCGTTATGGGCACTTTGAATTTGTGGTAATGTCTTTTGGGCTAACCAACGCCCCAGCAACTTTTATGGATCTTATGAATCGTGTTTTCAAGTCGTTTCTTGACTCCTTCGTGATAGTCTTCATTGATGATATCCTTGTTTATTCGCGAAGTCAGGAAGATCATGCCAATCACCTCAGGGAGGTTCTACAGACTCTTTATCAGCACCAGTTGTATGCAATGTTTTCAAAATGAGAGTTTTGGCTAGAATCAGTCACCTTTCTGGGCCATGTTGTTTCTAGGGAAGGGATTTAAGTTGATCCCAAAAAGATTGCAGCGGTAAAGGATTGGCCTAGACCAACGACCCCGACGGAGGTTCGTTGTTTCTTGGATCTAGCTGGGTATTATTGGAGGTTTGTGGAGGGATTCTCTACTCTCTCCTCCCCATTGACTAAGCTGACGTAGAAAGCACTTAAGTTTCAGTGGTCTGATGCTTGTGAGAAGAGTTTTCAGGAATTGAAGTCGAGATTGACTTCGGCACCAGTGTTGACCTTGCCAGAAGGTTCAGAGGGATTCGTGGTTTATTGTGATGCTTCGAGAGTTGGTTTGGGGTGTGTGTTGATGCAATGTGGTAAAGTTATAGCGTATGCTTCAAGGCAGCTCAAGAATCACGAGAAGAATTATCTGACGCATGATTTGGAGCTCGCAGCGATTGTGTTTGCATTGATTATTTGGCGGCACTATCTTTATGGGGTCCATGTGGACGTGTTCACGGACCACAAGAGTCTTCAGTATTTATTCAAGAAGAAGGAGTTGAACTTAAGGCAGCGGAGGTGGTTAAAAATGCTCAAAGATTACGATATGAATATTTTGTACCACCCAGGAAAGGAGAATGTGGTAGCCAACGCTCTTAGTCAGAAATCCATGGGTAGCTTGGCTCATTTGGAGGCTTGTCAGAGGCCTTTGGCTTGGGAGGTTTATCAATTGGCCAGTCTTGGAGTCTGCCTTTCGACCTCAGATGAGGGGGATGTCGTGATGCGTAATGGAGCAGAGTCTTCGCTTGTAGCTGAAGTTAAGGAAAAACAATTCAGAGACCCAGGATTGATACAGTTGAGAGAGGCAATTTTGAATCACAAGATATCAGCTTTTTCACTCGGCAATGGTGACGGTGTCTTGCGGTGTCAGGGGAGGCTATGTGTTCCAGATGTGGATGATCTCCGGGAGAGGGTAATGGCAAAGGCTCATAATTACAGGTATTCTGTTCACCCGGGTTCTACGAAAATGTATCACGATCTCAAGGAGATTTATTGGTGGAGTAATATGAAGAGGGGTGTGGCGGACTTTATGGCTAGATGTCCGAATTGTCAACAGGTAAAGGCTGAGCATCTGAGACACGGTAGGTTGATGCAGCTCATGGAAATACTGATGTGGAAATGGGAAATGATCAATATGGACTTTGTAGTAGGGTTACCTCGCACTCAGCGCAAGTTCGACTCAATTTGGGTAATAGTGGATCGACTCACGAAATCAGCTCACTTCTTACTAGTCAAGTCCATTGATACTGCAGAACAGTATGCTTAGTTGTATATCAAGGAAATAGTCATACTTCATGCCACTCAAGTTTCTATTATCTCGGATCGAGGGGCCCAGTTCACAGCTAACGTTTGGAGGAAATTTCAACAAGGTTTGGGTACTCAGGTAAATATCAGCACGACTTTCCACGCGCAGACTGATGGTCAAGCGAGCGGACTATTCAGACGCTTGAGGATATGTTACGGGCTTGTGTTTTGGATTTCAAGGGTAGCTGGGATGATCACTTGTCGCTTATAGAGTTTGCTTACAATAACAGCTTCCAGGCTAGTATTCAGATGGCCCCATTTGAGGCATTGTACGGGAGGAGATGTAGGTCTCCGATCAGATGGTTTGAGGTTGGTGAGGCAAAATTGTTAGGACCATATTTTGTGCACCAAGCTATGGGAAAAGTTAGAGTCATTCAGGAGAGGATGAAAACTCCTCAAATTCGTCAGAAATCCTATGCGGACGTTCGTCGTAGAGATTTAGAGTTTCAAGTAGATGATTGGGTATTCTTGAAGGTATCTCCCATGAAAGAGGTGATGCGGTTTGGGAAGAAAGGGAAATTGAGCCCTAGGTATGTCGGGCAGTATCAGATCTCTCAAAGGATAGGACAAGTAGCGTATAGGCTGGAATTGCCCCCTGAAATATTATTAGTGCACCCGGTATTCCATGTGTCTATGTTAAAGAAAGTGGTTGGAGATCCATCCGCTATCGTGCTAGTTGAGACTATTGAGGTTAATAAAGAATTATCGTATGAAGAGATTCCGGTTGCTATTCTTGATAGGCAAGTTTGTAGGTTGAGGAACAAAGAAATTGCTTCAGTTAAAGTGTTGTGGCGAAGTCAACGAGTCGAGGAAGCCACGTGGGAAGCGGAAAGTGAAATGAAAGAAAAATATCCCTATTTGTTTTAACAAGTCTAGTAGTGATCGTGAGAACTGCCATCTCTAAGTGAATACACCTTTGTGTTTAATTTTGTGCAAGAACACTTCACTCTCCTAATTTCCTTATTATTGTAAAACCTCAAGTTGTGCCATATTTGTGCATGTTGTAATTATTTGGTAATGTGCAGCTCTTTGAAGTAAGCTAAAAAATTTGTGCAATTCATGTGATAGTTAAATGATATGCAAGTTACGGTGTTAACTGAATTATGTGCAAACTGTTGGAGTAAATGAAATTATGTGAAACTCATGTGATGGTTAAATGATTAATTCAAGTGTAGGTTGGTAATGATTAATTGAAGTATATATGGCATGTTGAAGTAATTGAATATATACAAGTTGTTAGAATAACTGCATTATGTAGCATTTAACTGGTCAAGAACATGTGTTTCAGGGGCTCTCTGACAGGTAGATAGGCCTAATTACAGAGGAAACTCTGGCGAAACTTTCAGAAAATATCGGAGTTAGTGAAAATTGGGGGTTGGCATGTTGTGTTTTCAAAACCAAATGACTTTCCGATCCTCATTCGAGGACGAATGATTTTAAGTGGGGGGAGGATGTAAAGACCCGTAAAATTCTATGTCTGGAATAATGCCTGAATAAGTTCATGTGTTGTTATAACTGTAGAAACTCTTAAAATGGACCTATTTTGAGTAAAAAGTACCCCGAACTTGAAAAATAAACTTTTCCAGAATCGTGTTGTTATGCGACGCTCTATGCGATCGCATAACGTGTATGCGGACCGCATAATGGTCGCATACCTGGACATGCTACTGTCCAAATTGAGGAAAACTATGCAGCCCAAAATGCGATCGCATTTTGGGTATGCGGACCGCATAGTTGTCGCATTCTTGCCCCATGGTTTTTACGAAGGAGGTTATGTGACGCACTATGCGATCGCATAACAGGTATGCGGACCACATAGTGGTCGCATACCTGGGCAGATTGTTTTCCCATTTTGGCCCATTCGAGGGCCAACTATGCGACAGGAATGCGGACCGCATAGCAGGAATGTGATCGCATTCCTGACCGCATTTTGTGTCGGGGCTCCTATTTTCTAAATTTAAAACCCGACCCCCTGTTTAATAAAACACCCCTAACCTTCATTTTTAAGGAATTTATGAACAAAATAGAGAGAGGGGAGAGAGGGTTCTTGAGAGAGAAAGCTCTTTCTTCATCAATTTGATTTTTCAAAAATCACTTAGGCCTGGGAATTTCAAGTAATATTTTTATTCATTCTAACAGGTAAGTCCCCACCCCATTTCCCTTAAATTTCTAGATTTTTGGTTAGTAGTAGAACTCTCCTAAATGGGTTCTTGAAGATGAAAGTGAAGAACCTTGCATGCATGTTCATTTATTGTCACAATCTAGTAAAGGGAAGTGGGTTAGAGTAAATAATCACAAAGAGGGGGTTGGTTATCTGAGGGGTCACATAACATTCGATAAAATGCCTTAGCAAGTTCGAATTGTGTTCATGATTCCCTATTCTAAGATGAATGTGTTACATTATGAATTAGATTGACGTTGCTTGATGATCCGGTGATTTGTGATTGAAATTAAAAAGGGGAAATTTGACTCCAGGTATGTATGGCTAACTTTAACCTTTGTACAATCCTCTTGTTGGTGTCCGAGCATACGGTATGTGTACTTTGTTTGAGAATATGTGACTTGACTATCCAATTGTGTTGAGGCGAAATACTTCACTCCCTGAATTTCTTGTTGACTACTATGCTAGTTGAGGTTGTGAAAAGTTGTTTGTTGTGCCTATCTTGTTGTGTGCAAAGCTCGTAAAATGCTCGAGGGTATCGATATGAAAGTATGTGTTAATGAATGAAATAAGGTTAATGTGCCCAAGTGTGGGAATGTATATAATGGCTAAAGAAACCGTGCGTGGTAAGTAATGAAAGAGGGTATCATGAAATGATGTAATTGAGTTGAACGATTATGGCAACACCGTGTACATGAATTACCGCTTGGTTAGAGTCATTGTGCCTTGAGTCCACACAGCGAATTATTGATATGAACTTGTGTTCCTTGTAATGAAAATCCTTGTGATTTAATTGTTGGTGATTGTTGTTATGAAGTGTGATTGTCTGGTGGGATCGGGTTGCACGCCGCAACACGGGGTAATAAGGGTGGACGAGGTAATAAGGGTGAGTGAGGTAATAAGGGTGGACGAGGTAATAAGGGTGGCCAAGGTAATAAGGATGGAATGTGGTTATGCTGAAATGAGAATCTGTGAAACTCTTGAATATGGTGGTGTTTAAATGAGAATCTGTGAAACTGTTGAATATGGTGGTGTTGAAAGGAGAATCTGTGAAACCCTTGATTTTGGTTATTTCTGTTCTTGTGCAATACTTGTTGGTTCCATTAACTGTCTCTTATTTGTGTATTGCTTGATTGTACTTAGGGTAAAGTTTGTTCATACATACTAGTACTATTCCACAGTACTAATGTCCCTTTTGCTGGGGGCGCTACATCTTTTATATGTATGTAGGTGGTTCCATAGCAGGTAGCTCAACCCGCCGTTAGTGGTGCCTCCTCTTCATCTCTCCAGCGGTTTTGGTAAGCCCCTCTTCCTCTCGAGGACGCGTGTGAATTATACTATCTTTTTTTTGCTTATGTGGTAAAGGTATAGCCGGAGCCTTGTTGCTGGCAAGTTATGTTAAACTCCTAAAAACTCTTAGAGGCTCCGTAGACATTGTGTGGGTTGTACATGTATATGTATATGTATATTTTGGGCGGTAGTTGTACTCACTCGTAATTGTGGATTACGAAATCAGAAATGTTGTATGTAACTTGTATATTCCGGATTATCTATTGTTGAAAATTAAACGAGGAAAATGGGATTATGTCGTAAAGTGTACTTTGAATCTAAATTGGCTAACTCGTATGGAATAATGTACGTTATGCACACGGGATAATACGTTACGTAGGAAAGGCAATCCAGGTCCGCTTGACTGGGTTCATCCGGTTAGGCGCCGGTCTCGTCCCTCGATTTTGGGGCGTGACAGTAATAGTAATGTATAGATAAAGTAATGAGAGAAAATGATAATAATATATATTGATTCATAAAACATAAACGTGCTTTTGATAAGTTGAATAAATGTTTTTAGAACATTGAAGAGCTTATTGCAGAAATGAAAAAATGTGAAAAGGAAAGCATTTAGCAAATGAAAAAGTAAATGATGCTTGTTCAGCCTTGCTATCCCGAGACTCGTCGGGCCCTGGCTGTTCTGATAGTCCAGTTCTTAAGAGATGCTCCTCTACTCACGGCCTGGATGGAAGGGCCTTCCTCCCCCTTCTCCTCGAAAATGACGCAACAATCCATATCATCCTCTTCCAGGAATATGTTATTCAAAGTTGCCAGCGCTTCTTCTTCCTCTGACCCCTATATAGTATCGGCCTTCTGAAACGTCTGTTCCAGATGTGGTATTTTTTGCTCCAACGGGTAATAAGGACCGCACCATGGTGGAGACCAATTCTGATACTCTTCCCATGTATATTTGTATCCTAACCTAAAAGTAGTGCCATGGCGCTTGAGCTGTATTGTCTTAGAGACCCCTTGAAGATTCTTGCCGAGACCTTTATCTGGATCGTACCCTCTCGAGTTCATCATGATTTCTATCTTACTAACCCACCATTTGTCTTTGTCTATCGCGTTGACCCATTCGATATGGTGATAGGTTTCTCCTCCTAACCTCCTTCTTCCTTCAACCACCGGAATGGTCTGGCAAATGTAGATTGGGTTGCTTCCGTCTCCGTGGATGATTACTTCTTGATGGTTCCATTCAAATTTCACTGCCTGATGCAGCGTCGATGCCACGGCCCCAGCAACATGTATCCATGGTCGTCCTAATAGCAGGTTGTAGGACGCCGATATGTCTATCACCTGAAAATCAACCTCGAAAGATTTCACATTCATCGATCCTTCTCTTATCTCGTACAACCCCTTGAGCGTTGTCAGTTGACAGATATTGAGACTGGATCCCCCGTCAATCAAAATCCTAGTGATGAAGTAGTCCTCACATTGCACAGTGATGTGTACTGCTTTGTTATGACTTAACCCTTCAGGTGGCAGCTCGTCCTCGTGAAAAGTGATCTTATGACTCTCCAGCACTTGACCTACCATGTTGGCCATTTCCCCACTAGTGATGTCATTTGGCACATACGCTTCGTTCAGCACTTTAATCAAAGCATTCTGGTGCATCTCTGAATTATGTAGCAATGATAGAATGGATGTCTGGGTTGGGGTTTTGTTCAACTGATCAATGGCAGAGTATTCTTTGGCCTGCACCTTTCTCCAAAGGTCATCTGGACCTGTCTTAATGATGGGTGGCCTGTTGGAAGCTTGTTTGCTTGATTCGGCCAGGTTTCCAGGCGGATAGACCCTGCCGGTCTTTGTCATTCCATGGGCAGCAGTAGCTTCTTCAATCTTGACCTTGCCCTTCCTTCTTTCCTCGGCCACATAATCCCATGGTACGACATTGGTGTAGAAAGGTGGCGTGGTTGACACCGCCACTGTGATTGGTGCATCTATCTTTACTTCGAACGGAACAGGTGCCCTAGCAGGTGGCATAACCACAACCTCGAATGGTACAGGCGCATTCGCAAGTGGCATAACTTCGACCTCAACCGGTGAAGGTGCCTTTGCAGGTAGTGTTGCTTTAAACTCAAAAGGCACAGACGCAGCTACCTCAGCATCCCTAGAAGGCTGAATCTGGACTATGATAGGATTAAGAGTGATTGTTGGCTTCTTCGGGTCATCACCCACTATGATCAACCCAATCGACCCCTCTAGGTCCCAATCTTCTTCTACCTCGATCATGTTGATGCCTCCACCCTTATGGTCTGGTAGTGGATTGTTGCGGACGTTGGGAGCGGATTGTAAAGACCCGTAAAATTTCTTGCTTAAAATAATGCCCGAATAAGTCCCCGAGTTGTTATCTCTGAGGAAATTATTAAAACGGGCCTTGATTTTTGTAAAAGTACCCCGGGAATTGGAAGAACTTAATTTTTCCAGAAATTGGGTGTTATGCGACGCACTATGTGATCGCATAACGTGTATGAGGACCGCATAGTGGTCGCATAAACGGGCAGATCGCTGCCCAACTAAAGGGGTGTTATGCGACGCATAATGTAATCGCATAACGTGTATGCGGACCGCATAGTGGTCGCATACCCGGGCAGAATGTTATCAAAATTTGGCCCACCTGGGGGCCATTCTGTGGTCCAATATGCAAACTGCATGTCAGGAATGCGATCGCATTCCTGACCGCATATTCGACACAGTCTTTTAATTTTCTAAATTTTTATACCCGACCCCAGTTTCATTTAACCCCTGCCCCCTTTCATTTTAACAAGTTTTCTGGAAAAAATAGAGATAAGGAAAGGAGAGTTTTTGAGAAAGGAAGTGGTCCTTCCATCAAAGTGATTTTCAAGGTCTCTCAGACCTGGTAATTCGAGTAATCTCCTTCTTCCCCATTCTAGCAGGTAAGGGTTCCCAACCCCTTTTTTATCTTCCATTAATTTTCTGATTTTTAAACAAAGGGAGGGTTGGCCTGGATTAATTATTAAAAATACTTGCTAAGACATTGCATGCATGTTTAATAATGGTCCTAATCTAGTAAGAGGGAGTGGGTTGGGGTAAACTTCACAAAGATAGGGTTGGTAATCTAATGGGTTCACATAGTGTTTGACAAAATGCTTGAGAGAGTCCGAATTGCATGCACGACTTCCAATTCTGAGTTGAATATGTCTAATTGTGAACTAGATTGACGGTACTAGTCGGTTCGGTGATTGTGAGTTAAAGTTGAAAAGGGAAACTCGACTCCAGGTATGTATGGCTAACTTTAATCTTTGTAAAATCACTTGTGGTGTTCGAGCATACGGTACGTGTATTGTTATAAATATGTGCAACTGGTTGTCCGAATTATGTTGATGTGTGAAGTGTAATACTTGTCTGTCTTTAGTTGACCACCACACTACCACGTTATGAAAAACGGTGCTAAAAGGATAATGAATCCAAGAGTATGAATGTATATGCTAAAGGCTATGTAAAGAAGTTGTATTCTTATTGCTGAAATATTCTGTGACTGAACTGGGATTTGTCATCGTTGGTGTGATTGTAATTGTCAGGTGGGATCGGGTTGCGTGCCGCAACAGGGGAGATAAGGGTGATATGTGAGAAGTGATAAGGGTGTGATTGTAATTGTCAGGTGGGATCGGGTTGCGCGCCGCAACAGGGGAGATAAGGGTGATATGTGAGAAGTGATAAGGGTGTGATTGTAATTGTCAGGTGGGATCAGGTTGCGCGCAACAACAATTGTCAGGTGGGATCGGGTTGCACGCCGCAACAGGAGAAATAAGGGTGAGATGTGAGGAAGGACAAGGATGGAATTGAAATTGTGATTTTGCTGAAGTGAAAATTATGTAACTTCCATTGTATATCTTTCTATGTCTTGTGCAGTAATTGTGTGACTCTCTGTCTGTCTCTTGCATGTGCATTATTGAGTTTACTTAGAGTAAAGTTTGTTCATGCATACCAGTACAATTCAAATGTATTGACGTCCCTTTTGCCGAGGGCGCTACATTCTTGTGATGATTGTAGGTGGTTCTATAGCAGGTACTTCAGCACACCGACAGTAGTGCCTCCTCTTCATCCTATCAGCTATTTTGGTGAGCACCTCTCCTCTCGGGGCCCAGTGTGGTTCAGACCACCTTTCCTCCCGGATTCGTATTTTGGTACTTGTGTAAGGTATAGCCGGAGCCTTGTTATCGGCAAGTATTGTATAACTCCGTCGTACTCTTAGAGGCTCCATCGACAGGAATTGTGGGTTATGTACTTATGTATTTTAGGCAGTATAACTTGTAGACCACGTAAAGTAGACTGTGTGTTCTGTACATTTGTAAGTATTGTATCCCTTGTTGGAAACGACAGACTTTTGTGGTTTAATTTCAGATTGTAAGAATGCGTCTTAATTATAATTGAATAATGCACAACAGAAACTTCGGGGTAATACGTGGGAGGGAAAAAGGAATCCAGGTCCGCTTGACTGGGACTACCCGGTCGAGTGCCGGTCGTGTCCCTTAGTTTTGGGGCGTGACACAGATTCCTTTGCTATAATGACCTTGTTATCAATCAAAGACTGTATCTTATCTTTCAGCGAGCGGCATTCCGCAATCGTGTGTCCCTTCATGCTGAAATGGTATGCAAAGGTTTTATTTGGATTAACCCACTGAGAGGGATTCTCTGGGGTCACAGCAGGGATAGGAGTGACATAACCAGCAGCTTTCAGCTTCTCGTACAGCTGGTCGATAGGTTCAGCAATGGCAGTGTATTGTTTAGGAGGTCGGCGATCAATATTAGGTCGAGGTTTGGGGAAATTTTTTCGAACAGGGGGTGACTGATAGGGAGATGGTTGAGAGTTGTAGGTATGGTAAACAGGAGCAGGCTGGGAGTATCTGGGAGATTTCGGCTGATAGGTAGGCGGTGGAGATGACTGATATGTTAGTGCAGGTGCTGACTGGTATGTGGGCGAGGGTGCTTGGTATGAAGGTGTTGGCTGATATGTGAGTGGGGGTGTTTGGTAGGTTTGGTATTTCAGTGGGGATTTAGTTCTCTGTGCAACCATCACGGCTCCCACATATCTTTTCTTGGACATACTACCGGATTGTAGGTCTTTGTTCATAGCCTGCAACACTTCAAAATGGGTAACCATTCCGCTTTTGATCCATTCCTCAATTCTATCACCCAACTTGATAATGTTAGAGAATTTGTGGTTCTCAATTACCATCAGCCGCTCATAGTACTGTGGGTCTTGTGCTCGGACGAACAATTTGTTTATCAGTTCTTCATCTAGGGCAGGCCTGACCTTAGCTTCATCAGATCTCCAACGAGTAGCATACTCGCGAAAAGTTTATGTGGGCTTCTTCTTAAGATTCTTAATATATAACACATATGGCGCATTCTCCATATTAAACCTAAATCGGTCCATGAAGTTTGATGCCATGTTTAACCAGTTTGACCATTTCCTGGGGTCTTGGTTGATTTACCAAGACAGGGCATCCCATGTTAAGCTCCTCATAAACAGCTTCATGCGAATCTTTTCATCTTTTCCTACTCCAACCAGTTTATCACAGTGGGTCCTCAAATGGACCCTCGGATCACCTGTGCTATCAAACATCTCGAACTTAGGAGGTTTGTACCCGGGCAGTTCGACATCGGGCTGTATGCAGAGGTCTTCGTAGTTCATCCCTTCAACTCCTTTGCTTCCTTCAACACCTTGAACTCTACTAGTCGGCTTCTTGAGTTCCTCAGCCAGATTCTTGATAAGCAAATACTTTTCACTGGATTCAGGTGTGTATGAGATGGGTTGGGTGGAGTGTGGCAGAGTCTCCACGTAGATGGGGTTGTTGGGATGGTCTGGCGCTTGGGTGTAAAGTTGATCATTTGTGGATTTTTGTGGCTCGGGGATGAGTAGTGGAGTATTTCTTGGAGTGTGGAAAGCATTGTATTTTGGTGGAAGGGTTTGATTCTTTGGTGGAGTTGTGTGGTGATGGGTTGTGGGATGATTCTATTTATTTGGGGTATTTTGAGGAGGTATGGGATTTTGGGCGTTAGGATGGTTGACATATTGCACACTAAGTGTGAAGGATAAGTTTGCCAAATTTCGGACCTGCTCAAGCTCCCCTTGGAGCTTCACCAACCTTTGTTCTAGCTATAACATAGCCTCGTTCTGAACTTGAATACCTTGGCTGTCAGTGGCCTCCACCCGTTCAATTGGTGTTGTGTTGATCAGATCCTCCATTTTTCCTTTGCATTTGCTTCTTCCTTTGGGAGGACTAGGAAGAGGAGAAGGCGGATGGCCCCTGGATCTTGTGTAGTATGATGATGATTCCATAGTGCACGAACCAACCTTTTGGGAGGGGAATAATAAAAGGAAAGGAAACAAAAAGAAAAACAAAAGGTAGACAAGTCAGTGAGGATTATGAAAAATATTGCGGTATTTAAACACATAGTGCGGGAATATAAAGCGTGTCCTAATTTGGGGAACCTAGTTGTGCCCGAGGTAGGCCTAGCGACAAGTTAATTTGGAGAACATAAATGCAAAATGCCTCATTTCATTAATGTAAAAATAGACGAATCCAAAACGACACTAAAATAATAAGCAAGAAATAAAGTCACTAATGGCCATTGGCCTTATTACACAATAAAGAGAAAAAGCAAATCCTGTCCTAGTTGGTCCCAGATGGACCTTCCCTAGATTCGGCACCCTTGATTCCATCGAACAGGTTCCCCAGCTTGCGAAGCCACATCAGTAGATATGCTCTGGCCAGATGTCCACCTTCATTCCCCTCAGCCTTTTGACAGTCTTCAACTCTCTTGATGATCTTACCCTCAAGCTCGACTGCCTCGCTCCAAGTACTCCAGCTTCCTGTTGGAGCGGGCGGCCATGTCTTTCCATTCTTCAATCAATCTCTTGTTGGTTTTGTGTATCACACGGTGCTCGTTCTCGCGTTCATGGATCCTCTTGCGCAGATGATTATACTTGACCTGAGCCTCGGCCCTCTGATCTATGATTCTGTGGCCTCGGCTGAACCCTGGCCTAACTAAACCATCTCAATTGTCTACTAACCACCCTGAATAGAAAGGTGCACAGCCCGCGTGGTATTTGTCTGGTTCGATCGTGTCCTTTTCCATTATAATCTTACAGTGCCACATGTGTTGGGATTGGCACTTGTAAGGAATGTCATCATCCTGAAAGTCGGCTCGAAAATGGCTAATCTTGTCGACCCTTGGTACAATTTTCTTTCTGCCTGCTTGTCTCATAACCCGGAGAGGAACGTAAGGATATATTCCTCTCAGCCCGATTAGCACCAAGTGTGGTTCATCCCTGTACCTGACGATGAATTCGTCTGTTGGAAACCACTCGAACATCCATTGTACCTGCAGTTAAATTAACAAAGAACTCCACCCATTCTTTGGCAGTCTCGGGCAGGGCAAATCTATCGGGAATATATGTCATTCGCTTCAGGTGATGAAAAGTGATATGATCATTCCATGCCCTTCGCGAAAATTCTTGCTGGTACTGACCCTTTTGGAGATGTTCTAAGAGCCACAGTTGTAGCAACAAGTTGCAACCCTCGAAGTGTTTAGCTCCTCTTTGACAAAGTTCTAGTGTTCGGTAAATGTCTGCTATGATCATTGGGACAATGCTGAAAGCTTGCCCATCAATTCCCTCCATTAAATTCTTGGTTACCATAGCTAACCTAGTGTGAACCTTTTCCTTCTTTGTTGGAAACACGATTAACCCCAGGAAGCAAACAATGAAGACAAATACTCTACGATGAATGTGTCCCAGAGACGTAACTGCAAATTTGTCGTGATAGGTACGGTATGACTTTATGTGGCCGTACCTTTCATACAAGTACAAAAAGGGGATGTACGACTTCTTCAGACATACTAACTCTGCATTCTTCTTTAGACCCATCATTTTCAAGAAACCTTTGCCTGTGTGGTTTTCAGTCACTAATAACCAAAGGGTTTCCCAGACTAACCCCGCTAGTCCTCCTATTTCTTCTAGCAACGGTGTCATTTCAATGTCCCCAAAACGAAAGACAGCTCTTTCGCTATCCTAGAATAAGGTAGCAGCCTCAATTAACATGTTGTTGGGTTGAATGTCCAGGAGAGACGGTAGGTTACCAAGTATTTCTTGACAAGTTTATTATCGCTAGAATGAATATCTTCCCACTAGTTCAAGAGCTTTGGGTGAAAATTGCTAACCATGCCGAATCTAGGGACTTCGTGCCTCATATTTATGCAAGATAAACATGATTAGGCCCTTACCCCCACCAGACTCGACAATTTAACATCTATGATTAGCATGCAAGCATTTAGTTCTCCAAATAAATACACAGAACGTGATGACGTCCGTTGGGATTATGACAACCCGGTTGACTTTGGACAAGGCTATCTTAAAGGTTATTGTGTGGACAACACATTAACCTAGCTAGGTTGACCATGATGCATGCTACAATATAAAGGGGTAAGGTTTATATGGGGTTTTAGACTGGTACCCTTGAGCGGACAACTCAAGGGGGAAGGCACAGAACCGTCGACTGCACCGCTGATCGACTAGTTTTACCGCAAATAAGCCTTTTCGAATTTTGGGGTGATAAAAATAGGAAGGGTGCAACCACTCATCAAGCTTTGCTATAGGATTTGTTTTGGAACGAGTGGAGTATGATGTTGAGCATTATTATGCAAAAATAAATAAAGGCATGTAGTCATGTATTTGCACGTTATGAAAGCAGTAAATACAATAGTTATAATTTAAAGAGCGATTACAAAAGGGAAACAAGGAAACATGTCAGTTCTGCCTTTGAGAGAAAAAAAATTAAATGCTTGAAGGAAATTAACAATTAACTGCACATAAAGGGGAGAGGGCAGAGGTACAAATTCACAAAGTGGTTTGGAATGGTAAAAGCCTAGAAATCCTCAACAGAGTCACCATGCTTTCGCGCCCCCTTTTTCAACTCTCCTCCTTTCGGATTAGTCGGGGTCTTTACATTATCGGGACAACTCGTTTCCTTTTTGGGAAAGGGTGTATGCAAGGATTCGAAGAGTCACCACCTAACGAATTAAGGTGCGTTAGGGCACCTACTAAGGGTTATTTACAAACATTGATTTGGATGACCAGAGATAGGGTAAGGGCTTGAAATTACCCCAAGGGGAAGGTGTTAGGCACCCCTCAGAGTACACAAATGTGGTTCCCGGCAAAATAACTTTGTGAATTTAAGCAAGTTGCAAATAGGCAATTAATGTTTAAGCAAGTAAAGAGTTTTGAAAGATTTGCAGTCTAAGCACACATGTGTTACAAAGGTTTTAAAAAGATTTAATGTCTAAGTAATGTTTTTGAAAGAGTTATAATCTAAACACGTATATGAAGGATAAGGGAAGTCCTAGGTTATTTATCCTATTGGATCACATCAGTAGAATACTCGGTAATCACTCTTCAATGAGGGGCTACACGTGGTGTTAGCACCCGGTCATCATATCCATATCTACCCTTCCCACCCCTTAGCGGTTATTAAGCGAGTGTTACTTAGCGTTCTCTATTGCGTGTTGTTACACGTCCCTTCCTAATGGTCCTGGAAGAGTTTAGGACCTCTACCTATATGGGCAGTTCTAGGCAGACCCTCAGGTTTAAAGGGAAAAATAATAAGGCGACAAGAAAAACATATAGGACTTCAGTAAATGGGGAACAATAAAGAGCAAATAAAGGCTCAGTTTTACCTCCACAAGTAATGCATGTAAATAGCACGACTCAAACACAAATAGATGGCAGTATTTTTGGATAGGGTCCTAAGACATTGTGTCTAGGTGAGCATCAGAATATAGTAGATATGCAGATTTGTTTTTATAACTCAGAAACTGGCCCTAATCAGTTTGCCTACTGGTTTTAAGACCTATTAAGTATTAGGCAACTTACACCAAAAGAGGCAGATTCTAATTTTTAACAATCTAATCACCTAAGGTTTGCCTAGGCGTGGGACAATGTATAATAGTTACCAAAATTATTAAAGAAAACATTTGTAATTACCTAAACATGTTGTTCTAGGTGTTGCAAATATACAGGATGATTGCCAGTTGATTAGAAAAATTGAGTAAAGTTGTTTTATGCCTTTTTTCATGCATCAATACTTAGACTGAGTGTAATTGAGTGAGTGAGATCCTATACCATGATATCTAATGCACATAAAAGGTAGGATGATTTATATGCTGAATTCCTAAAAGCAGGTTGTCTAAATGCAAAGCGGTCACAGTATTGGGCATGATTTTTAGAAGATGCAAGAGTGACAGTTTATTTAGTGTTATCCTAGAGACAGGAATTCTAAGTGTGCATAGCATGGTTATAGCATTATGAGGCATGGTTGCATGAATAACGATTCATACTAATGTGTTTATCCTAGAACAGGATGTCTAAGTGATAAACAATAGTACTGAAATAAGATGTTGAAACAGTGTTCGTAAAGTCTAAAGAGCATTATCTCTAATGCATGATATGTTTTTCACATGTTAGTTCGAAACACGAATTCTATTGCGCAAATAGGGAATGTAAACCTAATAGCATGGTTTCTACTCTTTGGTATCTACAACATGCATAGTTACCCCTCCCTTTTTCACTATCCATCCTCAATAGTTATTTACAAATAAGTTATTACAGACCATTGTATGAATTACATAAGTGAATAAGAAAAATAAGAAGTTACACTATAGGGAGCCTACCAATAGGCCCAGATCTCCAGAATTCTCAGTGTCAAACAGTGTTTCATAGCCTTTCACATAATCCGGGTGTGTCAAAGTTCCCTAAGGATCTCAAGGGATCCCTGTCAGTGCTCACACCCAGATTGTTCATAACCATAATGATTAAGTGCAGTGTGGAAAGGCCAGCTCTAATGTATCAGAGTTCATAGGGATGTTATAGGGATCCCAAAGTAGTCACACATTAGAGGGGCAGAACCTAGGTTTCTAAGAGTATAGTGAGAGTGCTTGACATAATTTTGAAAAGATTGAGTTGGAAAACAGTTTATGGAATAAAACTTGTTTGAAATAAATTATAGAGAACAATAGAAGAGTTTACCAGTGAAAACGGTTTGAAAAGGGGTAGGGCAATCAGAACAACAACATAGTAATCTTAGAATGAAACAGCACACATAGAGCAAGAAACAAGGACTGAAACAAATCCAGCAATCACAATCAGGGAGATGAGGGATTGGGGACAAGTATAAATCATGTAGGAACACAGTAGGCAGGGTTACACATAAGTTTAGAATCAAAGAAATCCTAAAAGGGTTTTAGGTACAGCATGTACTTCATGACTACAGAGAAACTAAGATCACAGAAAGTTTTACCATATAGGGGTTCATACCAGGAATCAAAGAAAAAAAACATAAGTGAAGCAGGGTCACATTGAGGTGTGTGAGAAATGGGATAATTCTAAGTCTAAAGGGGGGAATACATTAAGAGTCATGTTGATAAAGCAGTAAAATTAGACATGCTAGTTGCATGTTGAACAACAGAACCATAAATAAAAACATATAAGGAACAAGATGAATTGAAGTACCAAAAGAAACATATTATTTTATAAGCTTAAATTAAACTTAGGACATACCAGTATAGAAGATAGCAAACACAGTACGAGGAGTAAGAGAGTCTAATAATCAGTCTTGGCTTGTAGCCGACTAATAATAGCAAGTAACCAAGAAGAGAGAAGAAGAGAGTATTTGTGTGTAAGAGAGAGTTTTCGAAGAGTGTCTGCTCTTCATGTGTTGCTAATGAAAGAGTAAGGGTACTTATAGTTTTGAAATAGGTAGAGAATATGGTAAAAAGTAGTAGTTTAGCCCAATTATAGAAGTAAACATCAATTAGAATCAAATTCATGTTAAGACTCCCTTTAATTAAGGAGTCATTGTTCAAACGGTAATAGACAAGCTAAGAATAAGGAAGGGAATCGTGTAAAGCATAAAACAATAGCCTAAGTATAGTATAGGTATATAGTATGTAAGTAAGACCAAGTTCAGAATTCTATTTAAGGAAAACATTTATGAATTAAGTTGACAGCAAAATTATTCATAGAAATAAGGGAGGAAATAATTTATATTCTGGAAATCAACAAGATAACCTCGAGTGAGATTCGAATCACAGGAAATAAGCATCCATTAGGGAAAATATCACACATTTAAGGAAATACTCAAAATCAGTAGAGAACAGTACTAATCATAATTATTCGAAGATTTAAAGTGGCAAATAGTACTGATTTAAGAGAATAGACGCACATTAAACAAAATCAGAAACCCTAATCACACAAAATTAGGGATTCACATAGGACATAGCAAATAATTAAAGGACTCAGCAGAATAAACATGGTATAATTGACAGAACAAGAGCCAAATCCCTAATAACCACAGTAGCAAGAATCTTGTAGAAAATAGTAGCAATTAGAGGGACTAACAAAACAAGCACAGTATAAACGGAAAAACAAAGAATCAGCAGGTCTAATAAGCAAAAAATAGGGTAAAATCATAAAAACATGAGAGGCTCATGAAAATCAAACACATACACAGATTAATCAAACGTATCATCAAAGACACCTTTAGAATCTAGGATTAAAATCGAAAACTTAGGGTTTTAGCAAAAACAAAGTAGACCAAAAGGGAAAAGGTTTAAATAATGATAAACATGATGAAAATCAAACGATAATGCTAGAAATCGGAAAGAAAAACTTGTTTTGAAAAAGGTTTAAGAACCCTAGTTTGAAAGATGAAGAGTCGTTTAGGGAAAACGGAAAATCTTTAAAGAAAACATGAAGATAACTCATAATATGTACAGATCTGTTACAGGTCTAGAATAAATCGAGAGTTTTAGAAGTTATGGCTTCAAAGAGAGAACCTAGAGAGACGGAGAAATAACTCAAATCACTGGTTTTAACTGGAAAATGGTAAGATCTTACCCGGACGGCCATGGATGGCTGAAAAAATGGCATGAGAGATCATGGGAGGTGAGTGAACCGCCTCTGGTTCACTTGAGGGCCTCAAAGCAGTGATACACGTTCAAGGAGGGAGCCATGAGGCTGGGGGTGGTGAAACCACCATGGTTTCCGGCAAGGCGACGACCGGAGAAGGGGGAAGATGGGTTTTTCAGAAGGAGGGTTTAGAGAGAGATGAGAGATGAGGGAGATGAGACGGCAAAAGGGTGGGGGGGAATGAGAAGGGAATGGGGGGGTAGTCTTTAGGTTTAATTATGGCAAGGGGAGATCTGGACCGTTGATCAATTTTGATCAATGGCCATGATTAAACCGGACAGGGACGGGTAGTTTTTAGGTTTGGGCTTGGGATCTGTTGGGTTATTTAATTGGGTTAGGATCAGACCAATTTAGGCTAAAATCGAAATAAAAGGGGCTAGATGTTGAATACCTAATTAAATTAGATAAAAACAATTTATAAAAATAGCTAATAATTATGTAAGATTAAATTCATGCTTAGAAAATAAATTAAAATGATTACTTAGTATTTTAAAAATACAATTGGTTGATTATTGGACAAAAAATAGTATAAAATCATATGATTGGGCTATAATTGCAAAGTTATTGCAATTATAGCCAAAGAGTGCCAATTTGGCTAATTGTGAAATAATTTGATCTTAATATGGCCAAAAAATAACACATTAAATCAAGAAATGCTTTTGAAATCATTTGTAATGCAATTTCATAATTATTTATTGGAAATAAAATACTGGATAAATTAAAGATAACTTAATAAAAATATAGGAAAATTATGAAAAAATACCAATTGCTATTAATGCATGATTTTGAGGTTATATATGCAATTTAAAAATTGGTTTGAGGAAAAAATGGGTATCAACAATGATCAGGAGGATGAAGACGCTAGTATCAGTTGTCCTTGGGAGGTGACGAGTTATGCAAGGGATAGTAAAAATTGTTCCTTTCCATATAAGCCTTTCCCAACAATAGTAATCTCTGAGGAGAAGTGGTCAAGTATGTTACACCGGTTGCCTCCTTGAGTGTGAGGAGAATCAGTTTTAGCTCAAAATGGGACGATTCTTGCAACATGGATGTGATAGTTATTTCAAGAAGAAATACATGAAGTTGAATTACACTCCTAACATTAACTAACACAAGAAATCTGTTCCACAAGCCCGTTAGGATGAAAATTAAACACTTATGAGATTATCATAATTCAAACAACTTAATCCTTCCCGATAATTGATCCTATATGAGATAACTAAAGATACGACAACTTGTCTTCCAAACCAATATGCTCATGATATGTGCAAAAATCTGAAAGCATCTAATCTCAACCTTTAACTAGTGAAACCACATAGCTAGGCCTTAGTATTGGGATGAAATCATGTATTGGTTAGAGGGGTTCTAATGGTTAACATGATGCTCCGGGGAGCACGACAAATAAAACTCCTATCCACCCATGGAGGTGGAATGCCAAGGATAGCAAAACTCCCCGAACATGACAATGACATAGTCAATGATTCTAGAAGTCGAGTGTGCAAAGGCTACGGAACCCAATGAGACAGTATAGAATAATCATGGAAGGTTTGCAGATGTTCATAATGAGTTCTCCATGGATTTGGACTTGAGAAGTACCCAGATGCTAATAAAAGACATGAAAACATGAGAAGTAAACATTGTGCTATGATAACCCCCAAAGGTGCATTTGGTCTTGACGGGTAGCCTATTAAGGGTCCTTATGAGAAAGGAAGTGTTATTGTGACACATAGAAGGACACGTTCTCTCATAGTTATCGAACAAGTGTTGGGAAACTAGCACAGTGAATTCGCTAACTAAGGAACGCAATTAACACATGTTGTGGAGGTATAAAGAGAAAATAAACATTTGTTAAGATTTGGACATGCTTCTGCTATATTGAATCCCAAACTGCAATGCAGGACCACGTCACGGGCAACCACAATACTAGGAACAAAGTGAGCTTCTTACTGTGGAATGTTCTAAGTGGACATGAAAGTCATACTGAGATGGGCAAACAAAAGATCTTCCTGTGACGGATTTTTAAAAACCTCAAATTTCTCAGAAATTTTATATGGACAAGCGGCCACTTCAATCGATATGTAAACCTATGATAGGAGCTGAGATATGATCTCATGTTACTAGACAGTGAAAAGGTTTCACGATGATACTCGCAAGAGAGTAGAGTGACTGTTCAAACCATAGAAGCCATATACACCAGTGAGAAAAAGAGTGACTCGAGAAGGATCGCTACACTGCGATGCTTTACTTGGAACTTGACACCATATAGGTAAACTTTACGACGGTGCATGGATAGGCACAAGTGAGCAGATGTTGTCCATTTAAGAAAAAAATGATTCTGTAATAAATTCATTAGGTATAGTCCATTGTTGAGAATTTTGGAAAGCAAGTGGGAAGTATTAATCCTAGAGTTAAAACTCAATTCAAGGACATAATTATCGAACTTAATTCCGCAAGAGGAAGTAAATAAGAGAATTTGTGATAGAGTAGATCACGAATAATGCGTCTCGTTCAAAGAGTAGGTGCATGAAATGTTTTGTGATTCAACATCTTGTTAAGACCATGTTTATGAGAACTCTTCAATATGAATGTACATATACAACAAGTAAAAATTTTGTTTTGTTCATAATGATGTACTAAGGAGTGACTTATTTGGTGACTATAGGTTGATAGGGAAATAACTTAATCAATGCCCCTCGACTCCACATCCCTAACGTACGTTGGTAACATACAGATATACTACATGATCTAGTGGTGCAGTGACATTAATAAGAACAAGGGTACTCTCCTTAGCAACAAGTTTTACCAATCCCTCCATTGCTCGATACATTCTCCTAACAAACTCTTGGGCAATCTCCCTCAAATTCAATGGTGGGATTATTCCCTCCTTACTGCTTCAAACTCGTGGATTATGGTATCAATATTACTCATATTGAGAATAATAAATAGCGAGGAAATTAGCTCCCTATCTTGGGCTCTACCGCACGATCTGGAGTTTCAGAGAAGGGTGAAATTCCTAAATGTCCGAATAGCCTCCAACTTATAGATGTGGTCGACAACACACTGATAAGAAGGACTCTACTAGACACGGCTGGAGACATCCTACGATACTTTAAAACCTAAGGCTCTGATACCAAGTTTTTCACGCCCCAAAAAAATTGAGGAGCGCGACCGGCGCTCAACCGAGTAAACACGACTGAGCAAGCCTGTTAGGTTTCATTCTACCCAAACTAATTCATGAATAAAGAGAAGATGAAATCCATTAATCATACTTTGTAAATATTTCATTAACAACTTCCATTTTGTTTCCATTAGCAGTTACAACCATGATATCCAAAATATTTATAGATATGATAAAAAAAAATATTTTCCAAATACCAATATTTCTAATTTAATTTCCAATATCAAACACCACCCACAACCTGTCTACAGAGTCTCTAAATACAACTGAAGAGTAATATGGAAATGCCGGCAACAAAGCTCCAGCTAAACTTCAAAAGCAAAGTACATTATAAACAAATGATACAGTACCCCGAAAGGAAGTGGGGCTCACCAAGTCGAATGAAAAGAGGATGCGCCACTAGCTACGACCAACATTGACTGTTATGGAGCCACGTACATCACTTTAAAGATGTAGCGCCCCGGCACAAGGGATATCAGTACTAGCGAATAGTACTAGTATGAATAGCTAAACACTAACCACATAAGATCTCGATTCACTTTTCATCTTATCATGTTGGTACTCTTAGTGCCATTTGACACAATACACAATACCACTGTGTTCTTACACGGAGTCCGATCTCGACCCGATTGGCTAAGCCATCTCATTTGAGACATCAACCATATTCAATCAGCCATGTCACTTTACATTTTCTTCCCATCTTTTGATACATTGGCACGAGGGCTTTATTTATTAAATCGTTTTTTGCTCTTGGCCATACTTTACATTTTCAAGTTTGCCCCTTTTTTCATATTTTACATCATTATCACATAAATAAGATCTATCATGTAAGGCATGTGCACACATAAGGAAGAAGGCTTGGAATATCTTAAGCACACATAGGCTTTTCCTACAATTTGGCCTAGCAATCATCATTCGATTCTTAACATGAATTCTAAACCTTTCTAAACACAAATTCCTAATTCCAAACACATTTTCAAATAGCATGATGACATGATTACGTGATAACATTTAGAACAATTATTGAACATGAATATTTCAACAGAACATATTAAAGCATCCAATTAAAGCATAATCAAGTTAGGAACTTACACCAAATATTCGGACGCCAGGGTGATCGGCGCCCACCTATACCAATAGATAGTAGCAAGGCAGGGGTTAATGGAGCTTTTACCCGAACAGGTCGGGATCGAATCCACGTGGAGTTACTAATGTGGGAGTTGAGTTCCTAAGTGATCTAGTAGTATTATGTGCTTTTAATTGCACTTCTCATAAATTTTGTTTGATACTTAAACTACGATTTTGTCTAATAGAAATTGCGAATTAACTAACTAATAATTTTGAAAGTTTTCTCAATTAGATAAAGGGACTAGGGCTATGACTACCTCCTAGGTGAATACTTAACGGGATCTAAAACCTAAGGCACAGACGTTATGTTGGGGATTGTGATATAGCCAATGCACGAAATTACCCACTCTATACCTCTCGGTAGCTCGATTGGCTTTGCCCTAATTGCCTCTCTCGAGACCAATTGGGTGTCAAAATTGTGCAAGCAATATAGGCTCAAGTAGGATGTTACTATCTCTAGGTTTAACCCGTTAATTGGGACTGTCAATCTCTTGATTACATCCCAATTCCTTGTTGGACTGATTTTCCTAGACTCAAGTTCTCTTTTTCAAGAAGAACCCAAGTCAAATAGGCACCAATTAGTGTTTGCAACCACTAATTTAACATGGGAAAAAAAATCAGTCCAAATATCGACTACCCACAAAAATCTAAGCCTTAAATCAAAGGACCATCAAATACCCACACTAGGGTTGAGCCACAACCTTAGGCAATGGGTCTAGCTGCTCATGATAATAGAAGAAAACAAAGAAATAGATGAAGAATAACCCATAGAATTTAATTTTAAACTAATATTGGAAGATTCAATGATAAAATACTTCTAAAATTACTCAAAATAGCTTAACAAAGTCATTCACGAGCTCATGTTAATGTTGGAGTAGAAAAGCTGACCTAAAAATGGGAAAAGAAAGTATTTATTCTAGGCCAAATTTTCTAGACAAAAATACCCACGTAGGGGTACCGCGGACCGCAAGAAATGGAGTGCGGTCGCGGTGAGGCTTCTGTGGCTGCAAAAATCTATTCTCTGAACTTGGCCACCGGGGGCCGCATAAAATGCTTTGCGGATGCGGTGGATTCTATTGCGGCCGTACAAAATGGATTGCGAACCGCACTGCCATTAGTTCCTTCAAATTTTAGCTCTCTGAATCTGATCATTGTGGACCGCACAAAAGTGAGTGCAACTGCGGTGAGGCCATTGCGGTCCGCATAGAACAACTTTGCGGCCGTAATGCTTGAGCTCCCAAAATTTGCTTCTCTGAACCTCCTCATTGCGGACCGCACTAAATGGATTGCGGATCGCATTGGTCTGTTGCAATGTGCTTGGACCTGTTCTTGGTACTTGTGCATGTTTCACTCCTCTTTGAGTTGGTTTTGACTAATTGTCATCTTTTTGTATAAACCCTGCAAACAAGTACAACATGTAAGACTTTGGGACTATTTTGTATACAATTTTGACCAAAACTTAAGCAAGAAGGAGTGTAAAATGAAGTATAATCCCTAGTTATCAACTCCCCCAAACTTAAGCTTTTGTTTGTCCTCAAGCAAACAAATTAAGCCCCATCTCTTAAGAGTAAATCCAAGAAAATTCAGCTGCCCTAAAGTGACCTCTTCTAGTATCAATTGGGACTAACAATTGCCGTCAATTCAAATGAATCATTAACAACGTTCGACCTTTTAACACCATGGATTTAGTGCGACACCAGAGCATCAATAGTTGACTCAACACATCAAAGAAACTCTTTCTACTACTTTGGTCATTGTGGAACCCAAACTCATACTCCTCAACTCTCCCTAAGCAAACCTCAGTTTTAGATTGTAGCACTCAGAATGAGGATAATGGAAGCACACTCATCTCTCTCAAGAAAAGGTCTCAAGTCCGGATCTAAGTACCATAAGCTATCCCCTTATGTGAGTCGCCACAAATGTAAGCTTCATTCAACTCAAGATCATATAGGACTTTTGTGAAGATATAGTGAAGGCTTTTGGTTCAAGGTAGGAAATATTTGGTCTAGGTGGGTTCCATCTTCCCTTAAGCACTTCATTTGTTTCACTTTTCTGTACATTCTCTTGACCTTTTGAGTCATTAGGCTCTTTCTGAGGGGTTAGAGAGACATACTGTCACTCCTTCTTGTTCATTTCAAACATTTTTCTCCTTTCTAAACATTCCACACCTTTCATCCCTTTTCTTTCATTAATTCCCTTTATTTCTTCTAAATTGTTCATTCTTTTTGACTTATTGATTTTTCTTTCTTTTTCATTGCCTTTCCTTTTCTTCATTTTGTACCTCTTTTTTTTTTTGGTTGCATTCCTCGTCTCTCCCCCAAACTTATGCTTTTGCCTTGTGCTAAGGAAAGATAGGGTGCCAAGAGAGGGTCAGAAGCGGTAAAGGCTTGTATTATGGTTTTTGAAAGAAAAAGGTCTAAGGATCAAAAAGGTTGACTAGAGATATTGTCATTGGTAGGATATTGAAGTTTTCAAGTCATTATTCGGATCAAGGAAAGCCTATAATCACATCTCGAGTCAAACTACACTTAGGATTTCTCCTAGACAAACATTCCGGGCAATTTCTAGACTAATGGCACGGGACTTGGACTTGAAATTAAAATTCTCACCACACAATCTATAGGATTGCTAAAGAAATAGATCTGGGGGCCCACAACAACCTTAGCTAAGATTTGAGCAACACAATGGTCCCGAAAAAACACTTGATGATTATCGGCCAACACAAGAGTCTCAAGGTCACAACTTTCACCATCCTATACACAACAATTTTGTTTTGACCATAGGATCAAAGGCAAATGTGTTAGACCCAAGTGAAGATTTGATGGAGGCACCATTACTCACTAGCTACTACTTACACAAAAAGCAAAAAGAGAAACAGACTCAAACCCTTCAGAAGGTTGTCATGCCATTCATCATTGGGAAGAACCACCCGGTTCACACAAGTTCCACCTTTGGAAAGAACCGTGGCATTAAGAAAACCAAAGGTTTATTGCACGCACAAATTCAAAACAAGAAGCTACAAAAATAAAATAAGAAGCTATGAAAGGAAGAATGCGGAAACGTAAAATGCGGAAAGTAGAATAAATATGTACAAGAGCGGATTTAGTCGAATATACATAGGGAGGGAAATGAATATATACATCAGAAGGTAACTTTATATACATACCAAAGTTGAAAAAATACGAAAAGTAAATTAGAATTGTAAATTTATGCACATACCAAAAGCAAAAAGAAAGAATAATAAAAAGAAAATAGTATCAAATATATACAATATCCAAATAAGGCTACCCCCTCAAATGAGAGCTGCAATGTACTCAATGCTAACTAACAAAAATATCTTAAAATCAAAGAGAAAGAGTAAAGAGAAACTCCCTATTGACCCTCCGTCTGCATAGGATCCTGAGTTTGGGTCCCTGGGTCTGTGGATTGCTCGGGAACCTGTGACTGGCTCCCAGTTACCTGTGTCACCACTAGGACCTGTATCTCCACTGGGTCGTGGGCCTGTACTGGAATCTGGGGCTGATTAGAAGTACCTCCCTATGGGTCCGCCAACTCTATCACAGCATCAACAGTACGGGGAATCATCCTCTTCCGCTTTGGTGGCCTCTGTATCTCCTGCTCTGGCTCAGGCTGGGCTGGTGGGCCATGCAATAATAGGTCCAAGGGTAAGTGATACGCCTTCATCTTCTCTACCTCCACCCTCAACTTCTTCACCGACTCCTTTGAAGCACGAGTCTTTTTCAGTCTCTTTGTCTCCTTAGCTAGCTCCTTCAGTGCATTTCCATGAGAATCAACAGCAGCCATGATCAATTTATTAAGAGTGTCCAGAAGCTCCTTGAGAGTGTCCTCCACTGAGTGTGGGACCTGTGGCTGAGGAGGTGCAGACTAGGCTCCCACCGATGTAGAAAGTACAGACAGCTTGGAAGTGGCTGCCTGCATCCAGTTGTTGATACTGGCAAGGGTCTAGCTCAAACGGTGGGCAGTCAATGGATATGCAGCAGATGTGCGAATGGATGGGGTTGTAGAAGTGGAGGGACCTGGAGCAATGTCTGGGGTGGCTAAGGTAGGCTGAGTAGGAGCCACTGCTTCCACTGGCTCTTCAGACTGGCCAGTAGAAACAGTGGATTTGCCTTTGTAGTTCTTGCTTTTAGGCTTGTCATCACCCTGTAGGCTATACCAGGAAAATGGAGCTTTTGGCTTTACCTTCACGTCAAACTTCCTTCCATCTACCCCTCGAACCTCAAAATGCATAGTCAAGAAATTTGGGAAGGGGTAGGAACTATCACCTTCGTTCACCACCCGCGTAATCACCTTGGACATCACATTCCCGACGTTGATCGGGTACCCTACCATGATCGAGGCCACCAATACAGCTCGTCTGAAAGGAAGAGAGTTTTTGTGAGTGGTGGGGTCTAGCCTGCTACACACAAACGTCTCCCACCCTTTTGCTTCGAAATTCGGGGTTCTTCTCAGAATTTTCACTCCCGCTTGCAACCAATCTGGGGTGGTACCTGGAATTGCCAAATGCTCTGCTAACCGCGAACAGGCATCCTCTCCCAAATTTAACCTTTCTAAGTATAGTGTCTCATCCTCCTCCGCGAAGTCAAGGTAATCATTGATTGTTTTCCCATATAATATCACTGTCAGATTATGCACCTTACTTTAGAGTCATTTTTGACGTAGGCAACATTGGTGTAGAACTCTTTGACTAAGTGCTCATTGGCCTCCACCACTTGGCAATTGAAATAGTCCCAGCCTTTTCTTTCTTTGAATTGCTTCAGCACATTGGGGTTGTGAGGCAAAAGGTCCTTTGTGATGAATTTCAGCTCCGGTATCAACTTCCTCTTGGGCCACTATTCTCGGAACTTGTGAAAGGCTGGTTCACTCACAAACCTGTCCTGCCATGCTTCCAGTTTCCTGGTTCTCTATACTCCTCCTACT
This sequence comes from Nicotiana undulata, assembly GCA_005239495.1. NCBI lineage: Eukaryota > Viridiplantae > Streptophyta > Magnoliopsida > Solanales > Solanaceae > Nicotiana > Nicotiana undulata. The sequence goes on along the minus strand of ML293726.1, from coordinate 70,291 downwards.
TGAGGCTCACCCCCTTTTTGTTCTTCTGCAGAGTGCTCACCGGATAGTGAAGATGTATGTGAGGTGGAATATTCATTGGCACTGCCCGTAGCTGAGCCCTCAGACGACTCAGGAGACCTATGTGGAGATGCTTGGTCAGGAGGAGAGCCCGGAGGTGAATCTATCAATCTAAACCTCTCCGAAAAGTCAGGGACATACTCCGGCACAGATTCTGAGTCAGATGCCTACTGGGAGGGCGCATACTCACTTCTCGAGTGGGAAGCAGATCTATCCATGGCTTTAATTGTTTTTCTGGTGGCTTTGATAGTCTGCCGGACTTGGGGAGCTAGTTTAATCATTCCTTTTCCTCTCCCCCGGGAGGACTCTCTTCTTCCCAGTTGTTTTCTACCAGCGCCTCGTGATTGAACCATTGTCTGCAAGTGGAATTCAGTTTAAGTTTGTTAGTATCACAGCATTAGATGAATCAGTGAAGAATAAGGATGCATGCAGATTAAGGTAGACTTGCAGAACATGATGATTGCGGACCGCATAAAATGAAGTGCGGCCGCAAAGAAGGTACCGCGGACCGCACAAAATGCATTGCGGTCTGCACTGAGGTGGGGTTCAAACAACCCACTCTCTGAAGAAGGCCACTGCGGACCGCACAAAATGAATCGCGGTCCGTACTGAGGTGGGGTTCAGATTACCCACTCTCTGAAGAAGGCCACCGCGGACCTCACAAAATGAACCGCGATCCGCACTGAGGTGGGGTTCAGACTACCCACACTCTGAAGAAGGCCACCAAGGACCGCACAAAATGGTGTTGTGGTCCGCATTAAGGCACCGCAGACCGCACAAAATCCATCGCGGCCGCGGTCCTTAACTGAGGTATTTCTGAAGTTTAAGCACCGCGGTCCGCACAATATACCAACGCGGATTGCACAAAATCCCAACCTAGGGTTTCAAATTTTTGTCCTAATTTTATCCTAACATCACATATTATTGATCCCTTAGGTGTTTAATCAGTGTTTTTAAAACTAATTAGTCCTAATGTAACTAATATTAAGCAAACCCTAGCATTGATTTAAAGAAAAGGGAATAAAAAGAAGAAAAACAACTATTTTAAAACGAAAATAACAAATTTCAACAAATAAGAAAACAAAATTACAATTAACAGATGTAAGATGTAGTGTAGATGAATGAGATGTAGCAGTTGAATTGAAAAGGGAGGATGCACAGTGATTTTTTTCTCTACTGTTGAGTGTGCAAAGAGCGTAAAGTGTAAAATGAGGGCCTTAGGCCCTATTTATAGAAAAAGACCCGGGACCCACTTCACCTACCCCACTGCGGACCACATATAATGACAGATTCAAGTGGAACTGGGCAGATGTCCACTGTGGACCGCACAAAATGCATTACGGCCGCAGTGGTCCACCGCGGACCGCACAAAATAGCATTGCGGCCGCGATGGCAAACTTCAGAGAGAACTTTTTATTGTGAAATCACATCGCGGACCGCATTGGAATCGTGTCCCCGCACTAAGGCTTTTGCGGCCGCACAAAATGCAATACGGACGCAGTGCAAAATTCAGAGAGCTCATTTTTTTTCCAACTTGGTCCTGCACTGCATCAAAACAGTCCTACAACATCCTACAACCAGTTAGTCCGTAAACAAATCCTATACTACAAAGAAAATCAAAGAAAGACAAAAAGAAAGACACATGGGTTGCCTCGCAAGAAGCGCCTGATTTAACGTCGCGGCACGACGCATGTTACCATGTTCAAATGAATTTCATCACAGCCACCACGTGGCTATCTTCAAATTTCCCAAGATAATGCTTGACTCGGTGCCCATTCCCTCAAAAAATCTCCCCATTCTTGTTCTTGAGATCAAGAGCACCAAAGTGTGTAACCAACACAACTTCAAACGGGCCACTCCACTTGGACTTGAGTTTTTCCGGAAAGAGATGAAGTCTAGAATTGAAAATAAGCACCAAGTCTCCCACCTTGAATTCCCGATCTTTGGCATATTTGTCATGGAGATACTTCATTTTCTCTTTGTACATAGAGGAGCTAGTATATGCATGAAATTTGAACTCGTCTAGCTCATTGAGGTGATCAACTCTGAGATTTGCAGCTGTATCCCAATCCAAATTCAGTTTCTTCAAAGCCCATAGTGCCTTGTGCTCCAATTCCACCGGAAGATGACAAGCCTTTTCATACACCAATCGGTAAAGTGACATATCTGTATTGGTAAAAAGAGTTTCACACGTGTAATAATTCTTGATGACTCAGCCAGTTATGTGGAGCAATAAAAACATGACAGATGGACAGGTTTCTATAAATAGGTACGAGGCAAAGAGGCATGGCACAATATACCTACGGGATAATCAGCTACGGGAAACTCAACCTGATTGAGACAAGGAAGAAACACGGTCAGAATGAATCTGGACAGAGCTACGGGCAGATTCAGAGATCTTTAATTAATGATCCACACGTTACACAACCTTCACGCAACAGTTACGGTTATTCTTTGTAATGTTACATTAATGTCATAATTAGTCATTAATGTGCGATCATTGTAAAAGGTAGACGTTATATTAAGAAATTCCCTATATAATGGAATAAAATATAACTTGTAAGACACATTCGAACTACTATTATAATACACTTTACTTTCTATGCATCTCGTTATTTCCATTCACTTATTTGTTTGCAATTATCATTCTTACCTTGGTTATCAGAAACCCACGTTCATCCTAAAAATAGCTTCGGTCAAAGGATCTAATTCTTTGGTTAAACAATACCGATTAGGGTTTTGAAGGCGATTCGGTAAGCCCAAAGAGCATCATCAAGCTTCTGGGACCAATCAGTCCGATTAGCATTCGCTATCTTGGCCAAGATGTTCTTGATTTCACGATTGGACACTTCCACTTGGCCACTGGCTTGAGGATGGTATGGAGTAGACACTTTATGATTGACTCCATACTTCGATAGCAATGAATCAAAGGCCCTATTGCAAAACTGAGACCCCCCGTCACTGATGATGGCACGGAGTGTCCCAAATCTTGTGAAAATATGCTTCTTGAGAAAACCAACCACACCTCGAGCCTCATTACTAGGCAAAGACACAGCTTCAACCCATTTTGATACATAGTCCACCGCCACGAGTATGTAAGTGTTTCCACATGAGCTAACAAAGGGCCCCATAAAGTCAATCCCCCAAACATCAAAGATATCTACCTCAAGAATTGTAGTGAGAGGCATTTCATCTTTCTTGGATATGCCACCCATTCTTTGGCATTCATCACACCGCTTGACCAACTCACTAGCATCCTTGTACAAAGTAGGCCAAAAGAAACCACAACTTAGCACTTTTGAAGCGGTCCTTGCCCTTCCATGATGACCACCATAAGGCGAGGAGTGGCATGTTTCAAGAATTGACCCTTGCTCTACTTCGGGCACACACCGCCGGATGACCCCGTCATTGCATATCTTGAATAAGTACGGTTCATCCCAATAATAATTCGTGCTATCCCGTCTAAGCTTCTTCCTTTGGTTGGAAGAGAGCTCAAACGAGACAACACCGGTGACAATTTAGTTGGCGATGTCCGCGAACCATGGCATTTCTTTCATAGTAACAGTGAGAAGTTTTTCATCCGGGAAGCTATCATCAATCTCAAGCCCATCACTAGGTCGCCCTTGCTCCTCCAAACGGGAGAGGTGGTCGGCAATTTGGTTCTAACTCCCCTTTCTATCAATGATCTCCAAATCAAACTCTTGAAGCAATAACACCCACCGCATAAGCCTAGCCTTGGAATTCTTTTTCGTTATGAGATACCGGAGTGCCGCATGGTCAGTGTGAACAATGACCTTGGCACCCATAAGATAAGGACAGAATTTCTCCATTGCAAAGACTATAGCCAATAACTCCTTCTCGGTGACGTTGTAGTTCATTTGGGCAGAATTCGTTGTCTTGGTTGCATAGTAAATGGGGTTAAAGATCTTGTTCACCCTTTGGCCCAAAACCGCCCCACTTCCACATCACTAGAATCACACATTAGCTCAAAAGGATAGCTCCAATCCGGCACGGTGATAATTGGCGTGGTGGTTAGCTTGTGCTTCAACAACTCAAATGCACTCATGCAATTCTCATCAAAGTGGAACTTGGCATCTTTCTCTAACAATTTGCAAAGAGGATTGACCACTTTCGAGAAGTCATTAATGAAGCGCCGGTAGAACCTGGCATGCCCAAGAAAGCTACGGACTCCTTTTACCGATGTTGGAGGTGGAAACTTGGAAATGACCTCAACTTCAATTCCATTCCTTGAGATTTTGTGGCCCAACATTATCCCTTCTTCAACCATAAAATGGCATTTTTCCCAGTTGACCACTAGGTTGATTTCTTCACAACGAGCGAGGACTTTATCAAGGTTGGTCAAGCATTCATCAAAGGAGTCACCAACCACACTGAAATCATCCATGAATACCTCTAGAAAGTCTTCAACCATATCAGTGAATATTGCCATCATGCACCGCTGAAATGTAACGGGTGCATTGCACAATCCAAAAGGCATCCTGTAGAAAGAAAATAGTCCCATAAGGACAAGTGAAGGTTGTCTTTTCTTGGTCGTCCGGAGCAATCAAGATTTGATTATAGCCTGAATACCCGTCCAAGAAGCAATAGAAAGTTGTACCCGCAAGTCTGTCAAGCATTTCATCCAAGAAAAGCAATGGGAAGTGATCCTTGCGAGTCACCTTGTTAAACTTGTGGTAATCCATGCATCCCTGCCAACCTGTGACTGTCCTTGTTGGAATAAGTTCATTTTTGTCATTTTGAACCACGGTCATGCCACCCATTTTTTGGAACACATTGGACTGGAGAAGTCCAAGCACTATCCGAGATTGGGTAGACGACCCCTGCATCAAGCCACTTCATTATTTCATTCTTCAAAACTTCTGGCATTGCTTCATTTAGCCTCCGTTGGTGTTCTACAGAAAGCTTTGCTCCATCCTCGAGAATTATTTTGTGCATACAAAATACGGGGCTTATTCCTCGAATGTCAGCAAGTGTCCATCCTATGGCCTTATGTAACGGGTGCATTGCACAATCCAAAAGGCATCCTGTAGAAAGAAAATAGTCCCATAAGGACAAGTGAAGTTTGTCTTTTCTTGGTCGTCCGGAGCAATCAAGATTTGATTATAGCCTGAGTACCCGTTTAAGAAGCAATAGAAAGTTGTACCCGCAAGTCTGTCAAGCATTTCATCCAAGAAAAGCAATGGGAAGTGATCCTTGCGAGTTACCTTGTTAAACTTGTGGTAATCCATGCATCCCTGCCAACCTGTGACTGTCCTTGTTGGAATAAGTTCATTTTTGTCATTTTGAACCACGGTCATGCCACCCTTTTTTGGAACACATTGGACCGGAGAAGTCCAAGCACTATCCGAGATTGGGTAGACGACCCCTGCATCAAGCCACTTCATTATTTCATTCTTAAAAACTTCTGGTATTGCTTCATTTAGCCTCCGTTGGTGTTCTACGGAAGGCTTTGCTCCATTCTCGAGAATGATTTTGTGCATACAAAATGCGGGGCTTATTCCTCGAATGTCAGCAAGTGTCCATCCTATGGCCTTATGTAACGGGTGCATTGCACAATCCAAAAGGCATCCTGTAGAAAGAAAATAGTCCCATAAGGACAAGTGAAGGTTGTCTTTTCTTGGTCGTCCAGAGCAATCATGATTTGATTATAGCCTGAGTACCCGTCCAAGAAGCAATAGAAAGTTGTACCCGCAAGTCTGTCAAGCATTTCATCCAAGAAAAGCAATGGGAAGTGATCCTTGCGAGTTACCTTGTTAAACTTGTGGTAATCCATGCATCCCTGCCAACCTGTGAATGTCCTTGTTGGAATAAGTTCATTTTTGTCATTTTGAACCACGGTCATGCCACCCTTTTTTGGAACACATTGGACCGGAGAAGTCCAAGCACTATCCGAGATTGGGTAGACGACCCCTGCATCAAGCCACTTCATTATTTCATTCTTCAAAACTTCTAGCATTGATTCATTTAGCCTCCGTTGGTGTTCTACGGAAGGCTTTGCTCCATCCTCGTGAATGATTTTGTGCATACAAAATGCGGGGCTTATTCCTCGAATGTCAGCAAGTGTCCATCCTATGGCCTTATTCCTCCTTTGTAACACTTTGAGATTAGAGTCTACCTGCACTTTGGTTAGACAAGATGAAAGTATAACACGTAAAGTACGAGAAGGACCAAGAAACTCATACTTGAGGTGTGGTGGAAGTGGCTTCAACTCCAATGTAGGTGTCTCTTCAATTGAAGGCATTGTCGGAGGAGTTTTCCGATTCTCCAAATCCAAGGACAACTTTCGAGGACCATATGAATAAGAACCCATGCCTTGTAGAGCATTGGTACTCTCGATTAAGCCATGTACCACAATATCATCTTGGTTTAACAAAGTTGCCGCCAAGGGATCTTCAACATTTATCATAGAGCTTGTCATCAATACTGACCTCGGTGACAAGGTCCATGAAAGAAAATACTTCCGTGTTGTTGGGTTGCTTCATTGATTTGCAAACGTGGAACACAACCTTTTCATCGCCCACCCGGAAGGTGAGCTCACCGTCCTCCACGTCAACTAAGGCCTTCCACATTGCAAGGAAGGGTCTTCCCAAGGTGATAGGAACATCGTAATCCACCTCACAATCCAAGATAACAAAATATGCGGGCAAAATGAACTTGTCAACCCGCACCAACACATCATCAATGATTCCTAGAGGCCGCTTCATAGATCGATCTGCCATTTGAAGATGCATGGAAGTGGCCCTAGGTTGACCTATCACCAAGGTTTTGAAAACTGAATATGGCATCAAGTTTATGCTAGCTCCGAGGTCACACAATGCTTTGGCAAAATCCGCACACCTTATTGTACAAGGAATGGTGAATGCACCAGGGTCTTCAAGTTTGGGTGCCATTGAATGCACTATGGCACTCACTTGGTGAGTCATCTTTATAGTTTCTCACTCTATTGACCTTTTCTTTGTGACCATGTTACGCCCCGCAATATTACGTAAATATTATGTCCCCCAGTATTATATTACGACGATGTTATGCCCTGCAGTATCATATTACGATGATGTTATGCCTTGCAGTATTACATTACGATGATGTTACGCTTCGTAGTGTTAAGTTGCGATAATGTTTCACCCTGTAGTATTGTGCGTTGAATTTGTTATAAGGTAATTGGCATAAGTCCATGGAAAAGATTATTTGGAGATTATAAGGATTGTAAGTGATGAATAAATTCGTGAAGGTGAGAGGGGAGTCAAGTCAAAGAATGAACTTTTGTTCAAGTTTGACATGTTGGGATAAAATACGGCCCGAGCTAAAATACTCGGTATTTATGGACTAGTGTCGTACGAGGTACCACATGGCCATAATAGTAAGTTGTATAAGGTATGTTAAAAGATATTAGTATTTTAAGTAAGTTGAGATAATTCTTAATTATACGGGTAATTGGCTAATTACCGGGTAACGGGACATTACCCAGTTAACTAATAAATGGATAGAAATTAATAAATTACATACCTAACACGTGGCAAGAAGCCACAATCTAGAAATGACTAAGTAGTCATTTATGCCTAGGTGGCTACCTAATCTTAAATGGTAATTTAATGATTTACAAAATAAGACTTATAACAGGTCTTGTTACATTTCCATACTAGAAAGAAAGAGAACCAAAAACGTTAATCCTTTCTCGGTTTGATGTTCCAAAAAGCTTCAAGGATCTATTCCATTTTTCTTAGTATAAAGTCTTCAAGGATAAGAAACTCAATTTGTTCCAGAAAGCTTCAAAGAAGTAGAAGCAAATTTCGTTCAACAATTTCAAAGAAGAAGAAGCAAATTTCGTTCAAGAATTTCAAAAAAGCAGAAGCTTAATCCGACTTTTTGGAGTTTTAAGTTCAAATCCACGAAGGTTTCCAACGGAATATTATACGGAGTTTTCCCTACTCCAGGTGTGTTAAGTCTAAGCCCTTCTTTCATTTTGGCATGATCTCGTAATTACACGAGTTTGATAACGAGGCATAAAGAAAAATTCATATCCTGGAATTTACGTATATTTGCTAGCCTCGCAAGTTACAATATTCTCTCTATCAGGACTTCATATTCATTTGAGTATTGTCTTATTCCAGTCAAGATAGCAGAGAGTTTATACATACAATATTAAAAGTATTTTCATTACCATCGAGCTATAATCGTTGGGCAGGCCCCTATTGGGCAACCTCTAATCAGATGGTAAGTTATATACCGAGCCTACTGTGGCCGAGCGCCTATGAGCGAGCCCAGTAGCCGAGATACGGAGCCTAGAATGGCCGAGCTCCTATGAGCAAGCCTACTACAACATAGAAGTTATACAATTATATATATATACCGAGCCTTATAGGGTCGGACAGCTATTTTACTTACTATATTGAGAGAGTTGAGTCAGTATCAGCAGGTAAGCATATCGTCAGATTATCTTTGACTTCCAGTTACCTGCAGTTATTATATTATCAGTTCAGTGCTATCTTTCAGTATACTGCCTTACATACTCGGTACATTATTTGTATTAACGTCCCTTTTGCCTGGGGACGCTACGTTTCATGCCCGCAGATCCTGATAGACAGGCCTATAACCCTCCAAGTAGGGTATTAGCTCAGCGAAGGTGTTGGTGCGCTCCATTTGCTTCGGAGTTGCTCGTTGGTTAGTATGATTTAGATACGTATTGTTTGGTAAGGCGGGACTCTGTCCCGACCTTTATGATATTTATGTACTCTTAGAGGTTTGTAGACATATGTCGTGTATATAAAGGATTGTACGGCCTGGCTGGCCTATGTTTTTAGTTTATAAATGATTATGTTGGCATGCACGTGTATATGATAATCTAATAAGGAAGATCGATTACCTTGGTACTCGGTCGAGTAAGGAATCGCGTTCCTGTCGCGGCCCATCGGTTTGGGTCGTGAGAAAAGTGGTATCAGAGTAGTTCTGTCCTAGGGAGTCTACACGCCGTGTCTAGTATAGTCTTGTTTATGGGTGTGTCGTGCACCACACTTATAAGCTGGAGGCTACAGGGCATTTAGGATTGTCACTCTTTCTTCTTACTCTAGATCGTGTGGTAGAACTCAGTTGTAAGAATTCAAATTCCTAACTTCTATTTTATTTGTAATAAGATGATACCTACATCCAGAAAGACGGTTGGTAGAAGACATGGCTATGGAAGAGTTGAGTCAGAGGAACTCGACTTTGCATCATGCTTATGATAAGTAAATATGAGGTCTTCAGTAGATCGTGTGCGTACTGAAAGGTGTAAGCCTCCTGATAAGAAGCCTTAAGGCAAGAATGCACATCCATTATCGTGAAGGACAATGAGAGATTAAGAAGATAAATACAAGTTTCAACAACCAAAAGAAGCAAGATGAAGAAGGGTACGAGGCTCCCAGTTAATGAAGGTTAATAGCGTTTATAATTGAGGCAGAGGAACATAAGCTTTTTGAGTTATATTCAACAGTAACAGGGGTATGTACAATTGGTCACACCCATTTCAGTTATGCCCTATGGGGGCTAACAGGTGTAGAATAAGAAGAGGACGGGATATCACGATCCGGATGGGGTTAGAGTGGCCCAAAATATTGAATGGATTGTTTGCTTTTGTTGGCATTTCCGAAGGATATTACAAATGTGCCAATAGATTTTCTTGTGAGACACTCAGATGGTGCACCCTAGAATACTACGATTAGATGTGAATACTAGCATTCAGAAGATAGGCATTGAAATCCTGGATGGGATAAATATTACCTTAAGTGTGGATCTCATCCCTAGTAGAGCGAGGATGTTGAGCAACCCAAAGAGCCATTGGATGGAACAAAGGGAAGCTAAAAGCGAAAGAATGTCGTATTAAAGTTTTCAAAAAAAAAAGGAGAAAGGGATATGCAGAAATATTAGCAGAGTAATGAGAAGAGAGATAAGGAAGCATTATGAATAAGGTGTGATACATGGATGAAAACGGTAGAGTGTTACAGAACCTATAGTCAAATGAGAGAAGAGACGAAAGGTGATGGGCCTTAAGATAACAAAAGCGTATAGTCCATAAAGTTATATCCTCATTTCGAGAAATAAGTTTGTGACTCCAACGCGACTACCAGAGGGGAGAGTTAATCCCCAGAGTAACA
>ML293726.1:17686-60080 GCA_005239495.1 Nicotiana undulata | reverse complement strand
AACAAAAGAGTATAGTCCATAAAGTTATATCCTCATTTCGAGAAATAAGTTTGTGACTCCAACGCGACTACCAGAGGGGAGAGTTAATCCCCAGAGTAACAGAAATCAGTTTGGACTGGTAAACAAGATAAACTAAATACGAATTAGGAACTGAATGGTTGGGAAGTACTCGGCATCATAGGAATTTCAAATTTCGTTCCGGCAGTAATAGAATGGACCACAGAAGAAGATCCATGATGAATTCAGAGAATGGTCTTTAGGGAGACGCTTCCCTAGAGCAAGTAATGTTAGCAAAGTTAAGCCTAATGGACTGTATGTACCAGTTACATTAAGTGTCACCATCACGAGTAAGGGGATTTGTCATCCTTGGTACGGAAGGGTTGCCGCAAGATGAGTAAGTATCATTGATGTTAAGAAACGACGCCAAAGATGAAGAGGTAAAACATCTATAGGTAGATCATCATGGCTTCATCTCTTAGTACACCCCTAAAAGGGGGGAATATGGAATGATGTGGCATTAAGTCAGAATTAAGTGGTTCTAGTGACTATGGAATGGTAAAGGAAGAATGCGATAAATGAAAGAGGAATGAGATGGAACTTATCCAAATCTTACAGATATGCTACGATTCAAGAATATTGTGCAAGGACGTCAAGGAGATGAAGTAAAGGTTTATGCCTGAGTTGTTATTAATAAATAAGGAGCCAGTGCGAGACGTAAGTTAAAACAAAGTAAATAACCCAAGAAATATTACGAGGAATATTGATATGAGAATGGGCCAACAGGTAGTTAACGGTCAGTAAGATCTCAGTTATGGCTAAACAGGAGGTTACAAACGAGTCATCAGATCGTGTAAGATAAACATAGTAGAACCCAACATGGAGAATTTAGCCTCGGAAAATATCATTATAATACTTGAGATATATTCAAACAAGAGTCGGGGTAGTTAAAGGTACCGTATGAGTGTTACGGGGATAAAAGAAAGTGCCACTAGGAAGGCAGTCAAAATATAAGTTCAGAAGCAAGCATATAAGCACAAGGGCATGGAAGTAAGAAACTACAGATGATTATAGGCAAGTAAGGACATCAGAAAATGTCTGTAATCAGCTCACAGCTTTACGAGAGTCAAGGGTTCTCCCTAAGTACTACGATGAAAGACTAGCTGAGGAAATAAGGAAGAAGGCTTCAACCTTAGCACAACGACCTAGAAAGGAAAGGGTCGTGTAACAACTGTCTCATAACAACATTGTAAGCACACCAAAGAAAAGTGGCCCCTACCATGGTTAATGAACGGGAAGAAAAAAATTAAAAGTAAAAATTCGAAGGTCATATGAGTTGCACGAAAAATATAGCATATATGGGAACCAAGATAAGCTAAGTATGCACGCAACAAGGGGGGCAGGAAGACCAGGAAAGGAAATAGCTTACATTGAAGAAAGCTAAGAAGGAACAAAAGAAATTATTCAATCAATGATCCCAAGTTGGTTACGTTATGAACGCACTTAAGAGTTTGGAGTTCTATACTTGCACCATATACAGCCGTAGAAGATTCTGGTCTACGTCAAACAAAAGAATTGAGCCCAGGTCATAAATGAAGGATTGAATTGTTAAAGGATTTTATCATAAATATCCCTCAGCGCCTATGAAAGGCTAAAGTAATAACTAATACCAGGAGCCGCAGGTCGGAGGATATCTTAAGCATACTTAGAGGCTGATTAGAAAGAAGAGGAGACTAAAGAGTTACATCAACAAGCAAAACATGAGGGACCAAGAGAATTATAGACCTCAGGATCACTCTCAAGTAGTAGAGGTATAAGAAAGATAGTACAGTAGCCATATTTTATAATAGCTCTATGATGAAGCCAACTGAAGAGTACCAGCCTCATAATAAGTCAATACGAAGCTCCCACCAGATTGTGTATGCACCAGAGGTGTAAGAATTATAATAGAGCTTCAAGTTATGGATGTGAATTATACCTATGTGGAAGGGAGGTCATGAAAGAGATAGAAGATACGATGCGAGATTTTAAGGTAATAAGGTAAAGGTGAACAGCGTATGAGATACTCAAAGGAAGAATATGTGAATAGTCCATACCTCGGATAGAAGGCTAGAAGTGCTGGGATTCAATATCCAGGAATGATAACGGCATAGTCAGTAGAATATCTCATAGCCTACGGTTTCTAGGTATCAAGGAGGCTAATTAAGACGGTAAAAAAGCATTAGAGATGATGTGATGTCTCGCTTGATGTCCCAAAATGACATAAGGAAATCTGTTATGCAAGCAAGTTGAAAGGTTACAAGTAATATAAATAGAGTTGTGTAGGTCGCAAGCCATTGTATGGTGAAGCAACAAGGTTCTAGAAGACAAGAGTAAGGATAAAAAAAAGGCGAGTGAGAAGGTAACGAAAATGGATAAGTCCTCAGGATTAAGCCTATGAAAACAAGAAGAGCAGATGGTTTCTCTAAATTATACAAAGCTCACGGTAGCCTGAATGAACTCAAAGGAGTCTAAGACTAATAGCATTTAGAATGCCACCCTGGTAATAGAATGAGGGTGTAATTGTGATAGATAAAAGATGACGTTTGGGCCTTCAATTGAGTAATGACTCGAAGAGGATTGCATGAATTGTAAGGGGCTAAAAATACCCACGTAAGGTGAATCACATTGGGATGCTATAAAATACGATTATTGAAGTACAGTATCGCCCCTAAGTGGATTAGGAAAATCACTTGAAAGATTCCTCGATGCAACATAAGCCCTAGTAGCAATATATTACGTAAGAAGTTTCAAGTTATCAATGGAAGATTATAGATCGACATTGAGGTGAATCGACAATGGATGGATAAAAGTTACAAATTACGAGATGAGACTAAGCCATCTATCTTAAAATGAGCAGTAATGAAGAAGCGTTAAAAGACTTAGCTTTATGCATATATGATGAGCAACAAAGAGTAACCTGAAGTTGGTTGCAGACCTTAGTAACGATAAATTGAAGTAAGAATTATGATATAGTATGACCTACATAGATGTGATAAAGTCACGCGAATGGATAACCAGGTCTAGGAAATAATATATAACCATATTCGCAAGTTCTACGAAGTACCGAGCGAAGAATTTCAGTAAGCCTATAGATTCCCAGAAAGGCATCCTATTAAGCGTTGTAAATATTTACAAAATAAGGCCTAGAGATTGGATAAAAGTTAAAAGGAAAAAGGAATAACATAAAAGCACTTACAAAGCCAGGGTCATACAGGCTGCATGACAGGAGGTGACCACAGTTGCAAGATTAGGAAGATTTCGACCACAAGTCATGATATGAGCAAAAAGACTAAGGGGGGAATACCCTAGACTTTGGATTTATTCACAAAGCAACTGTTTAAATGGCAAGAAGAGTAATAAGGTATTCTCAAGATCCATAAGTTACGAAAATGATAAGAGTAGCATTCAACATTCGAGGATGAATGTTCCAAAGGGGGGAATGATGTTACGCCCCACAATATTATGTCTCCCAGTATTATATTACGACGATGTTATGCCCTGCAGTATCATATTATGATGATGTTATGCCTTGCAGAATTACATTACGATGATGTTACGCTTCACAGTGTTAAGTTGCGACGATGTTGCACCCTGTAGTATTGTGCGTTGAATTTGTTGTAAGGTAATTGGCATAAGTCCAAGGAAAAGATTATTTGGAGATTATAAGGATTGTAAGTGATGAATAAATTCGTGAAGGTGAGAGGGGAGGCAAGTCAAAGAAAATGAATTTTTGTTCAAGTTTGACATGTTGAGATAAAATACGGCCCGAGCTAAAATACTCGGTATTTATGGACTAGTGTCATACGAGGTACCAAATGGCCATAATAGTAAGGTGTATAAGGTATGTTCAAAGAGAGTAATATTTTAAGTAAGTTGAGATAATTTTTAATTATACGGGTAATTGGCTAATTACCGGGTAACGGGACATTACCCAGTTAACTAATAAATGGATAGAAATTAATAAATTACGTACCTAGCACCTGGCAAGATGCCACAATCTAGAAATGACTAAGTAGTCATTTATGCCTAGGTGGCTACCTAATCTTAAATGGTAATTTAATTATTTTACAAAATAAGACTTATAACAGGTCTTGTTACATTTCCATACTAGAAAGAAAGAGAACCAAAAACGTTAATCCTTTCTCGGTTTGATGTTCCAAAAAGCTTCAAGGATCTATTCAATTTTTCTTAGTCTAAAGTCTTCAAGGATAAGAAACTCAATTTGTTCCATAAAGATTCAAAGAAGTAGAAGCAAATTTTGTTCAACAATTTCAAAGAAGAAGAAGCAAATTTCGTTCAAGAATTTCAAAAAAGCAGAAGCTTAATCTGATTTTTGGAGTTTTAAGTTCAAATCCACGAAGGTTTCCAACGGAATATTATACGGAGTTTTCCCTAATCCAGGTATGTTAAGGCTAAGCCCTTCTTTCATTTTGGAATGATCTCGTAATTACACGAGTTTGATAACGAGGCATAAAGAAAAATTCATATCCTGGAATTTACGTATATTTGCTAGCCTCGCAAGTTACAATATTCTCTTTATCAGGACTTCATATTCATTTGAGTATTGTCTTATTTCATTCAAGAGAGCAGAGAGTTTATATATACAATATTAAAAGTATTTTTATTACCATCGAGCTATAATCGATGGGCAGGCCCCTATTGGGCAACCTCTAATCAGATGGTAAGTTATATACCGAGCCTACTTAGGCCGAGTGCCTATGAGCGAGCCCAGTAGCCGAGATACAGAGCCTAGTATGGTCGAGAGCCTATGAGCAAGCCTACTACGGCAGAGCAGTTATAAAGTTATATATATATACCGAGCGTTATAGGGTCGGACAGCTATTTTACTTACTATATTGAGAGAGTTGAGTCAGTATCAGCAGGTAAGCATATCTTCAGATTATCTTTGACTTCCAGTTACCGGCAGTTATTATATTATCAGTTCAGTTTCATCTTTCAACATACTGCCTTACATACTCTGTACATTATTTGTACTGACGTCCTTTTTGCCTGGGGACGCTGCGTTTCATGCCCGCAGGTCCTGATAGAAAGGCCGAGAACCCTCAAAGTAGGCTATCAGCTCAGCGGAAGATATTGGTGCGCTCTATTTTCTTCGGAGTTGCTCGTTGGTTAGTATGATTTAGACAAGTATTGTTTGGTAAGGCGGGACTCTGTCCCGACCTTTATGATATTTATGTACTCTTAGAGGCTTGTAGACATATGTCGTGTATATAAAGGATTGTACGGCCTGGTTGGCCTATGTTTTTTGTTTATAAATAATTATTTTGGCCTATTAGGCCCGTATGCACGTGTATATGATAATGTAATAAGGAAGATTTGTTACCTTGGTACTCGGTCGAGTAAGAAATCAGGTCGCGGCCTATCGGTTTGGGTCGTGACAGACCAAGTCCTTCATGAACATGGCATACCCGAGCATTTGCTCTAAAGTTTCAACCAAAGGAACATTGATGGATAAGCTTTTCATCATGTCGATGAATTTCTTGAATTGATTTTCTTACTTTTGCTTCGCCAACCTTTGAGGATAAAGAGGAGGAGGCCTAGGAACTGGTGTCTTTGCTTTTTGGACCACCGGTTCCGCCATGTCAATCTCGTGTTCCCTAGACGGGTTCACATCACTTTGCAATTCCTCTCCTTGGTCATGAATATCAATCCTTACCTCACTAGTTGTCGGCTCTTCCACCACTTGCTCAACCTCAATCGGAACCTCATCATTTGGCAATTCATCATCATCAACAACTCTCTTTTGTTTAGAGGAACTAACCGCACCGCCTCTTCCACTTCTTGTGGTCACCACCATGGCATGACCGGTATTATTATTGTTGCTCCCACCCTTGGGTTCACCACCGTATCACTTGTAGTGCTCCCTTTGGGCGAGTGTTCAATGCGTGGGAGATTTGTCCCATTTTCACATCACGATTCCGAATGGAGGTGTTATGGGAGGCAAGTTGAGCATCTGAATCCGCAGTGCGAACCATCATATGTTTGAACATTTGCTCAATTCTACCCAAGTCATTACTTGAGGAGTTTTGGCCTTGTGCTTGAAAGGGGGTGGATTGTTGGGTTGTTGGTACATCGGGGGCCTTTGAAAGCCCGACCCCCAGTTACCGTTTCCACCCCAATTGTTGTTATTATTGTTCCCGCTCCCATTGTTATCATTATTTCCTCCCCATTGTTGGTTGTTGTTGTTCCCCCAATTGCGTGAATGATTGTTATTATTCCAATTGTGTTGTCTTTGATTGTTCCAATTTTGACTGTTTCCTTGGTTGTTCCCTTTTCCTTGGTAGTTGTTGGCATACATGACATCCTCGTCTTGATCATCATAAGAATCATCTTGACTATACCCACTTGATCCTTGGTCATCTTGAGAATTGTTGTTTTGCATTGCATTTCCCTGAGGTCTTCTCTTGTTCACCAAAACATTCACTCCCTCCATGGCATTCACTTGCTTCGGCTGTAATTGGTTAAGTTGTGCCTTGGCAAGTTGATTCATAGTGGTAGTGAGCTCGACAATTACTTGCCCATGTTCTTGAAGTTCTTTGTGAAGACCATTAACACCTGAATTACCCTGAGGCACATTTGCTCTACTTTGCCATGCTGACGAAGTGTCAGCCATTTCATCTAAGACCTCACATGCCTCGGGGTAGGTTAGCTTCATGAAGTTGCATCCAGCCAACTGATTAACCACACACTGATTCACTATATTTATGACTCTATAGAAGGTCTGTTGTACCATGGCCTCAGTCATGTCATTATTTGGACACTCCTTTACAATGCTCCGGTAGCGCTCCCAAATCTCATGCAAAGGCTCATTTGGCTCTTGTTTGAAAGCCAATATTTCATCTCTAAGCGCTGCCATGTGACTTAGGGAGAAACATTTTGCAATGAACTTGTCTGCTAACTCATCCCATGTAGATATGGAGTGGTTAGGAAGTCTCTCAAGCCAATCAAGTGCCTTCCCTCGAAGAGAGAAGGAAAATAACCGAAGCCTCAAGGCATCTTCTAAGACATTCGTCTGCTTACTTCCCCAGCATGTATCCACGAAGCCCTTCAAATGCTTGTAAGAATTTTGGTGGGCGGCTCTAGTGAAATAGCCCTGCTACTCCAAATGTGTCAGCATCACATTTGTTATTTAAAAGTTTCCCGCCCGGATTCTAGGCGGGACAATAGCATTGGCGTAGCCCTCGTTTGGAAGTACCCGAGGGGCAACACTGGTAAGTGGAGTCGGGGGAGGGTCTGGAATATCCTCATGAACATTGGCATGTCGGCCCCGTCTAGGAGGTGGTGCTTGGTTTAGCTCATCTTCTCTGTTGTCATACATTTCCTACCCCGGAAGAATATTACCCAAAGGATCCGCCATAAGTACCTGAATTGATTCAATACACACATTAACAAAATAAGGAAAGAAAAACACTTAACACTACTATTCACGTAGATAATCAATATCGTTATAACTCCCCGGCAACGGCTCAAAAAAGTGATCGGCGCCCAGCTATACCACTAGATAGTAGCAAGGCAAGGGTCAATGGAGCTTTTACCCGAACGGGTTGTGATCGAATCCACGGGGAGTTACTAATGTGGGAGTTGAGTTCCTAAGTGATCTAGTAGTGTGTTGTGCTTTTAATTGCACTTCACATAAATTTGGTTAGATACTTAAACTACGATTTTGTCAAATAGAAATTGTGAATTAAATAACTAATATCTTTTTAAATGTTTTCTCAATAGATAAAGGGACTAGGGCTATGACTACCTCCTAGGTGAATACTTAACAGGATATAAAACCTAAGGCACAGACGTTATGTTGGGAACTGTGATATATCCAATGCACGGAATAACCCACTATATACCTCTCGGTAGCTCGAGTGGATTTTCCCTAATTGCCTCTCTCGAGACCAATTAGGTGTCAAAATTGTGCAAGCAATATAGGCTCAAGTAGGGTGTTACTATCTCTAGGTTTAACCCGTTAATTGGGACTGTCAATCTCTTGATTACATTCCAATTCCTTGTTGGACTGATTTTCCTAGACTCGAGTTCTCTTTCTCAAGAAGAACCCAAGTCAAATAGGCACCAATTAGTATTTGCAACCACTAATTTAACATGAAAAACACAAATCAGTCCAAATATAAACTACCCATAAACACCTAAGCCTTAAATCAAAGGACCCATCAAATACCCATACTAGGGTTGAGCCACAGCCCTAGCAAATGGGTCTAGCTGCTCATGATAATAGAAGAAAACAAAGAAATAGATGAAGAATAACCCATAGAATTTAATTACAAACTAATATTGGAAGATTCAATGATAAAATACTTCTAAAATTACTCAAAATAGATTAACAAAGTCGTTCATGAGCTCCTGTTAAAGTTGGAGTACAAAAGCTGACCTAAAAATGGGAAAAGAAAGTATTTATACTAGGCCAAATTTTCTAGACATAAATACTCCTGCGGGGGTACTGCGCACCGCAAGAAAGTGAGTGCGGTCGCGGTGAGGCTTCCTTGTCTTCAAAAATTTATTCTCTGAACTTGGACACCGCGGGCCGCATAAAATGCTTTGCGGCCGCACAAAATGGATTGCGGATCGCACTGCCATTAATTCCTTCAAATTTTAGCTCTCTAAATCTGATCATTGCAGACCGCACAAAAGCGAGTGCGACCACGGTGAGGCCATTGCGGTTGGCACAAAACAACTTTGTGGCCGCAATGCTTGAGCTCCCAAAATTTGCTTCTTTGAACCTCCTCACTGCGTAGCGCACTGGTCTGTTGCAATGTGCTTGGACTTGTTCTTGGTACTTGTGCATGTTTCACTCCTCTTTGAGCTGGTTTTCACTAATTGTCATCTTTCTTACTAAACCCTGCAAACAAGTACAACATGTAAGCCTTTAGGACTATTTTGCATAAAATTTTGACCAAAACTTAAGCAAGAAGGAGTGTAAAATGAAGTATAATCCCTAGTTATCACAGGGGTTCGATTGTAAGAAGAAGGGAGTTTAGCCATACATACCTTAATAGAGCTTTTAAGCAAATTTTACTTTTAGAAGTCATTTTAAGACAGTTGAGTCGAGGCTCATTTCGTAATTTGTTTCATATATTTCCTCATTTTATAGGCATCACTAGACACAATTATAATCGTTGTCCACACTCTATTTCCCCAGTACATTTAATTTATTTTCAAATATCTTTATAGTTTATCAACCACTAGACACACTCAATTAAGACATTTAGTACACATGCAAGCGGTTAGGAGTATTAAGTATATCGAGTTTTCCTTACCTAATCGGTATACCAGTTTTTATTTAAACCACAACTCAAAACCATACAGTTTTAATAAGCAACCCATACTTTAAACATCTATCGTTTAATATAAGGCTCGTTCGGAATGATCAAGTTATGAGTTTATATGGGATAACCCGGAACGTGGAAATTAGGGATTTTGAGCCGCTCATACTTAAACTTACGGAACATTATGGAATTTAATTTCGTGAAAGAAATTTTAGCCAACATACCTTGTTTGAGCATTCCTTAAGTTACTACATCGCAACAACACTTCTGGCAATAATAATCTATAGGAAGATAGCGAAAATCGATTAATAATTAGAAAGATTTCCCATGGTGTAACTCTCTTAGGAATTTCATAAAACACCCAATATGTGAAATAAACTACTAGGTTCTACAATGGAAATTCCTTCTTCCCTCAACCAATTTTAACAAGAAGAACCCCAAAATAATTCTTTAATCCCACATACTATAGCTTGGTGTTACATGCATGGCTTATTTCTAACCCCACAATATATTTTTGAACTCATAATCTCTTATATGAAATATTGGAAGTAGGACTTACCCGGAAGGATAGTGAGATAGAGATTAGCTTCCTTAATTCTTGAGAATTTGTGCAAGATTAGATGATTAGGATGTTAGGTTCCTTATTCCCTCTCTAAAATGCTCTCACATCTCTCTAGATTCAGTATAAAATAGCCCCAAATGAAGCCCCGAAGCTTATTTATCAAAATGGGGTCGGATATGAAAATTTCCAAAAATAACCCCTGAAGTCAATTATGTGGTGCAATTATGCTATAGCATAATCGTTTTGTGGGCAGCAGAATTGCAGAATAATCATTATGCGACAGCATAATTGACAGCATAATCAATTATGTGACAGCATAATAGTTTGCATGTATCTGCCCCACTTTGCGATGCTTATGCGGTCCGGGGAACTGTTTTGCGGTCGCAAAATTGATCGCAAATCCAGCATTTGGTAATTTGACCATAACATTGTGTAGGAATGTCCAAATTACAAACGGTTTGAAGCATTTGAAACTAGAGTCGAAGATCTTTCATTTGATAGGTTGTTCATATACATACATACATACATATATATATATATATATATATATATATATATATATATATATATATATATATATATATATATATATATATATATATATATATATATATATATATATATATATATATATATATATATATATATATATATATATATATATATATATATATATATATATATATATATATATATATATATATATATATATATATATATATATATATATATATATATATATATATATATATATATATATATATATATATGTAGATATGCTCGTCCAGAGTTTGGACTTGTGCGAACTCATTTGAAGTTTTAGCCTATTATGTAATTTTCCAACTTAACATAGACTTAGGCCTCTCATTAGAACCCACATTACTTATTATATGACTTATACACTTACTTACCACACCCAATTTATATACATCATCTTAATAGCACGTAAAATATTATAATTAGCCTACCTGGCACCACGAAATCCTAAATTACTTAGCGAAATAGTTTTTTCGGGCCTTACACTGCCCTTATGCAAATTGAAAAAATGGTCATTGAAATTTTATTTCCTATAGGCATGATATCTAATAAGACACATAGAAGCAAAGCACGTTGAACATATTAAGCACTCATATCCTATAGGCAAGATTTCAACCCTTTTCACGCAATCATTGGAATAGGCCCATTTTCCCAATTTTACTAATACCCCAATTGTTATTACAGAATTTTTACACGCCCAGTAATGAAATAAATTACAAAGTGAAAGAAATAACTATAGTGAGCCTAAGACAGGCCCAAAGTATACCCAGTCTAGCCAGGCCTTCAATTTCGTATCCATACAGGTTTCACCAGAGCCCAAAAATTACAGTCAATCAGACCCAGAAAATAATCTTCATTTACACAAGATAGCCAAATCCCAGTAGCAATAATTGATCAAAAGATCCAGAAAACAGTCATTTACACAAGCCAATTGTCTTATTCAGTAGGTAGAAAGGGGACATAATTGAACAATTAGGACAAAGCATCCAAAGAACCTTAGACCCTAGTGTGTCAGAGTTCAAAAGCGTCTCAAAATGGACCTCGAGCAGTGCTCACACTAAGGGGTTAATGGAGAAGTTTTAGGGGGCTTGGCTTTCAGCCGACCAAGAATTATAGACTCATAACAGGAAACAACCAATGAAAATAGTAATAAAGTAATAGGTTTGGAAAAGCATTTGCAAACGCTACAAAATGATCACGTAATGGTCATGTCAATACAAGGGATGCAAGCACTCGAGAAACAGGATAATGCTGCAAATTGTCACATAACACATTGGGGCAGGGTGACATGTTAATAGGAAACAAGGAGTCTGAAGCTTATGGGATTACCAAGTTAATAGGAAAAGAACATTAAGCTAGTAAGAGGAATAGTTTTCACTGATGCAACAAATTTAAAACCTAAAGGATCAAAGTATACTAAACATATGGATTAAGCAGAATGACTTATACTAATGAGGCAAGTAGAATAATAATTTAGGCAAAACTAATCTGAGAGTTTCAACTTAATTTCTAGGGGGCACACAACTTGGTAGGGCAAGAACACAATAAGTGACAAACATAGTCAAAGGAGCACACTACACACTTAGAGTGAAGGTTTTAACAGATTAGGGCACACTAATAACATGAATTAATCACCAAAAATTCATAATCAGGAAGGGAACATAGATTAGGCCATATAATCAAGACAGAACATTCAAATTATCAATATCATTAAGCTAAACATGCTTCGAATTGTCCAGATTGCCTAAGTTAGATACAAATACATCTTTAGGGCTAACAGTTTAGGCGTGAGAAAATGTTAAAGATGTTCATGCTATAGGCAGAATCACATATGAAGAAATTCAGTGAATTATACAAAATCATGCAATTTCAGAGAACATAGGCATGGTAATCAGAACATAATGGAATAACATTGCAAAGGTTGAAAACTAACCAATTATTGCTCAACAAACAAGAAAAGAACAACAATCAGGACCCAGAATCTCAAATGTGTCAAGTTCCCAAGGGTTTCAAGAACCCAGGCAGTGCTCACACCCAAGAAAGATCGGAAAGTAGGAAATCCGGTGGCCTTGGCTTTCAGCCGGCCAAGAGCCAAAATAGAATAAGAAGGTAAATGAACACAGAGTAAAGCCTCAGTTTTTTAGTGAAAATTTAGTGATTCCAGTCTCCTCTCGAAGAGAATGGGGAAGAGGTTTATATAGTAATGAGTGTCAAACGGTAATAGAGTGATTTAAGCAACAAACAAGGAAAATAAACATACAAATAGGTCTGAAAATCAATTTAAGAAATACGTAAACCCTAGTTTTTTAGGGAAAGTAAATATCGACAGAATATAAACAAAAATCCTGAACCGCTATAGCATAAGACGAACATAGACAAGATAATACTCAAAAATAGATATTTGAACCAATTTTGGTTCGCTTATGTAAACCCTAATTTTAGGGAAAGTAAAATTAATAGAATACAAACAAATATTCTGACTCATAGTAGAAGAGGTTGAACATAGACGGAATAACACTAAAAAATTAGGGATTAGAGCCATTTTTTGTTCGATTCCGAAGAGATTTGCTTGCCATGTTTAGGCAAGCACTATAGGAGTGTAGCCAGCACTAGGAGGGGGTCGTATATGGCAAGAAACAACAATTGAATCCCATATTTGGTGGGATTAGGAGAAGATTTTGGGGGGGCGACTTTAGGGTTTCTGAAGAGAGGGAGAAGGGGCTGGGAGGATATTAGGGCGGTGGATGAGGTGATTAGGGCTTGGGGTGAGGGTGTAATTAAAAAGGGGGGATTAAAAGAGGCCGCTGATCTAGAGAGATCAACTGGCAGGATTTAAAACGTGAGTTAGGCGGGTTAAATATGGCGGGTCTGGTCGGGTTAGGATTAGTGGGTCATTTGTTTAGGTTGGAGTTATTTGGGCTGGTGATTAGGTGTTTTGGGCCATTATTTGGTCCGAAAATGGGTTTAAAAGTGGGGCTAGTTTTTAAATACCCAAAATTTTAGCAAACATAATTTATAAAAGTAATCAATGAATAAAAAAATATTATTTGTGCACCAAAATAATTAAAAATAATAACTCAATATTATAAAAATATAAAAAGTTATTTTTTCATAAATAATATAATTATACATGAATATAGGCTATTATTGCAAAAATATGCAATTAGCCTAAAAATGCAGATGTAATTATGAAAAATACAGTAAAATATTTAAAAATATACATGTTGGTGTAAATAATAAGTTTGGATGATTAAATAATCATAAAAATAATTTAAAGGATAACTATTGGATATTTATACAATAAAATACAGAAAGAAATTAATTTAAAGCCCTCTAAAAATTATGAAAAATTATGAAAAAAATGCTTGTATAGGTTTATAAACTAAATGATGATGCAAATATACTATTTTTGAAAGTATATATATAGGCAAAATACGTAGGTTACCCATTGGACTATGGACCAAATCCCTATTACACACTTTTTGCGGACGTAAGTAACCTTACACACCCAACCTTTCCACAGCGCTCCTAAGACACACCAGTTTTTCAAAACATGTGTAATATCACACACCAGTCATACAATGACATGTGTCATTGACTTAAAAAAAAGAAAAAAAAAAAAGAAAAACAAACCCCACCCAAGTAAAAAAGAAAAAGCAAAAATGAAAAGGAACCCATCTTCTTCATCGTGCCTTCACTAGAGCTTTTCAGCTCATATCTTTGCCTTCATCTAAAATCATCTTTCATCCTTCATCCATTATCATACACATATCCAAGAAAAACCCATGGATAGACTAAAACCATAACCTAGTTTTCAACGTCCCACCACCACTATTCACCTTCCACGACCTTCTTGTTATCTCTATTGTTGGCGACAACCAAAAAAACCCAGATCTTCAACAACAAACCCAGTATGATCCCAACATAGAAGCTCTAATCAACTTCTCCTACCTTCTGTTGTATTCATTTTTTTTTCTTAAAAATTTTCGAGATATAACAAGTGGGTTTTCTCCAAGGCTGCCTCATTGAAAAGGAAAAAAAAAGAGATGATTTTTCTCAATTGTTCTTCCAATCTCACTTGAAGATTTCATTACATATTCTTCTACATTGTTATAATTTCTTCTTGAATTGATTTTTTCAGATTTGTTTCCTCGATCTGTTATGATTTGAATAGATTTTTTCATTCAAATTGGAGAAAATGGATAGTAAACATCTATATTATCTTCAATTTAACTAGATTACTTTAGAAAAAAGGAAAAAGGAAGATATTGGGAAAGGACAAAAAATTAATCGTTGGATAAGTTCTATTAAATCTGGACCCCTCAAATAAATCATCATATATACAGATTTTTACTACTCAGACGCCTTATTTTGTTTGTCAAACACGCACCTTCCACGTAGACAAAGATGTGTGTCTTAGGCACACTCTAGAAAGGTTGAGTGTGTAAGGTGATTTTCGTCTATAAAAAGTGTGTAATAAGGATTTGATCCATAGTTCAAGGGGTAACTTATGTATTTTACCTATATATATATATATATATATATATATATATATATATATATATATATATATATATATATATATATATATATATATATATATACTTCTTTAAAAATATGAGGGAAAAATTGGGTATCCACAACCGGAAGTTTTTGTAAGATGCTTAAGCGGTTTTAGACGATGCTTTATAGGGTAACCTTTTAGCAGGCTTCGAATTTTAATAAAGGCCTTACTTTCTTATTACGAGCTTCAGACGTCTCCGAGTCATTTTTAGGGTGGCGGTAGCCTTTTGTATTTAGGCACCGCCTAATAGGTTTGGTGCCTCCGGTATTTAGGGGTAGTCCTTGGGCTCGATATTCCCCGAATAGGGGTAGCCATTGTGCTTTTAGAATCCGAGATCGAAGGAATAAGAAAATATGTAATAGCAAGGCGGGACTTTCTTTCATTTCAGTGTGTAAAGTAAATGATCAAAAGAGTGTAAAAGCTTGCATCAAGGCTAAATTGGACTATGTGGGCAAGGTTCATACGAGCGTTTGGCCCTTACAATGAATTCTAATCACCAAGCCTTAGCTTCAGACATACAAGGTTTTCTTTTTTCCTTGCTAAAAACATTAATCGGAGGGTAATGGCCCCAAATATTCGAGGCCGAGCCTGAGAGGGCTCAGATACTGTTCATGCGCACATTGACTCCAGTTTGAGACCGACCTTTGAACTTAAGTTAGCATGTTTTACTGTTTCATCGTTAAAAATATTGCCGAAAACCATTTTTGGGACAAAATCGGTTCAAGGGAAAAAGAGTGCAATGCATGATTTCAGACCTAACAGACACTTTCATCCTTGTTTGTTGCCTGCAAATGTTAATCCGATTCATGATATTGTTAAAGAGTAATTGAAATTGTACCTTAGCAGTAGTATCGCTTTTGGTGTGTCACGTTCTAGTTGTTTGGTAGTTTCACATCGTTCCTACTTCGAGTTTGTATGATCTTTTGTCGCTAATTCTGATGACTCGATATGGTCCTTCCCAAATCAGTCCCAGCTTCCCCTGATTTGGGTTCCAGGTGTGTAATGTTACTTTCCTCAACATCAAGTCCAACTCTTGAAGTGTCGGAGGTTGGCTCTTCGGTTGTAGTATCTTTCTATATGCTATTTCGAGACGGCCAATCAGACTAGGGCCGCCTCACGCCTTTCATCAAATAGTTTTAGGTTCGTGATCATGGCCTCACCATTCGACTCTTCGGTAGCATATTGGAACTGTCACAACCCAAACTGATGGGCCGCGACGGGCACCCGGTACCTTACTCAACCGAGTACCGACATAACGTATCTTTTCATATCATACTATCATAGATAACTGAGCCGGAGAGGCTACCATGAAATAGTTAGAATACTACATGTAGTACCAACTTATACATAAGACATATGAGCCTCTAAGACCAAAATAACCACTCGTACACTGAACATAGGCCGATACAATCTTTTATGTACATGACATCTGTCTACAAGCCTCTAAGGATACACAATTGTAATAAAGGTCGGGACAGATCCCTGCCATACCAAACAATACATATCTAAATCATACTGACCAAACAAGCAACTCCGGAGCAAATGGAGTGCACCAACATCTTTCGCTGAACTGATCGCCTACTTGGAAAACTCTCGACCTGTCTATCGGAACCTGCGAACATGAAACGCAGCGTCCCCAGGTAAAAGAGACGTCAGCACGAATAATGTACCGAGTATGTAAGGAACATAAATAAGTACATAACAGACGTGTAAGAAATATAGAGTACATAACTCAAGTTGTAAGTCTGGATAATTCTGTAAATCATGAAATAATTATAGTGTCATGCATATGCGTATGAATGTCATGCCGTGCATAGGTACATGTTTCATAACATTATCAGGCCTCCGAGGGCATCCCATCATTTCATCTCGGCCACTGTGGGCAAAATCATCAACATATACCAGATGATAAGGTGGTGGTGCTTATATAACGCCATAACCTTTCCCACNCGAAATTCTGTTCGGACCTCGATAGCATAAAATCAAGTCCCAATCCAAATTTCAAACATAAGAAAATCCTGATTTCCATTTCGGGCGCCGAAATGCTCCCGGGTCATCGAAAACCCAAGCCGAACATCCGCCCAAGTCCGAAATCATCATACGGAGCTACTGGAGCTGTCAGAACTCGATTCCGAGGTCGTTTGCTCAAAATGTTGACCGAAGTCAAACTTGGCAAAATAGGCCAACCTTAAGGAACCAAGTGTTCCTAAACCACTCAAATCATGATCCCGAACCACCCGCTCCCGCAAGCCATAAAGCAGGAATAGCCGCTAAGGAAGGTTTCATCTAAGGGAACTGGATCCTAATACGCAAAACGACCGGCTGGGTCGTTACAATACGCGTGTATACATACATACATACACATATATATATATATATATATATATATATATATGTGTATGTATGTATGTATACACGCGTATTGTAACGACCCAGCCGGTCGTTTTGCGTATTAGGATCCAGTTCCCTTAGATGAAACCTTCCTTAGCGGCTATTCCTGCTTTATGGCTTGCGGGAGCGGGTGGTTCGGGATCATGATTTGAGTGGTTTAGGAACACTTGGTTCCTTAAGGTTGGCCTATTTTGCCAAGTTTGACTTCGGTCAACATTTTGAGCAAACGACCTCGGAATCGAGTTCTGACAGCTCCAGTAGCTCCGTATGATGATTTCGGACTTGGGCGGATGTTCGGCTTGGGTTTTCGATGACCCGGGAGCATTTCGGCGCCCGAAATGGAAATCAGGATTTTCTTATGTTTGAAATTTGGATTGGGACTTGATTTTATGCTATCGAGGTCCGAACAGAATTTCGGGACCGGGAATAGTTCCGTATCATCATTTATGACTTGTTTGCAAAATTTTATGTCACTCCTATTAGTATAGGCCCGTTCGGCGCAATGAAGTGAATTCTATAATTCTTAAGTTCTTAAGTTGATTCAATTTGGTTTTGGGGTTGAATTTTGAGTTTCGTCGTTGTTTTTCATGTTTCGGAAATTTGATTGAGTCCGTATCATGAATACAGACTTGCCGGTGCTTTTGGATGGGGTCCCGAGGGGCTCGGGTGTGTTTTAGACCCCCGGGAGCTAAGTTAGAAAAACCAGAATTTTTCTATCTGGGTTCCTTCTCTGCGATCGCAGGAGGAAGGTTACGATCGCGGGGAAGGATTTTGCCGGGCTGCTGGTTTTTCTCTGCGATCGCAGCCTTCCCCTTGCGATCGCATAGGTCTTTGTTCCAAAGCTTCGCGATCGCGGTCCTTTCTCGCGATCGCACTGAGTCACAGTTGGGTCGGGTAACTTTGTTCTTCGCGATCGCAGGACCTCTGCCGCGATCGTAGAGGTCAAGGGAGTTGATCTTCGCGATCGCAGAGGTCTGGCCAGGTTGCCTTCACGATCGCAGGCCTCATGTCGCGATCGCATAGAAGCTGCAACTGGGCAGTCTCTTTTAAAAGCGGGACTTAGCCAAAATTCTTCATTCCCATCTTCTTCCTCAAGGTTTTAGAGAGCATTTCAAGAGGGTTTTCCACCATTATCATCAAGGTAAGTTAATTCCTAAGTTTTCATGATTCTAATATCAATTCCTTATGAAATTCTCTTCTAATTATCCTAAAAATTCATAGAAATTGATAGATATTTAGGGATTTTGGGAAAACTATGAATTACTCATTGTCGCCATGATTTCTAGCAAGAACTTGCATAATTATGATCTTTAGACTTCGGGTAATGGGTTCCTTCAAGAATTTTCGAAATCCGAACATGTGGTCCCGGGATCGAATTTCTGAAAACCTTCAAGAATGCTAAATTTTGGAATTTCTTGTTAATTCTCCTTCTTTGGACTGAAGTTGATTCAATTATACCATGTTTGGCTAGTTGTGAGTCGTCGAGAGTAGATTTCGGCGATTTAGGGCGCATCCTTCATCCGAGGGGTGATATCGTCACGAGATGAGTCTCCTTTCTAACCTTGTAAGAGGGAAATTGTCCCCATAGGTGTTCTATGTGTTGTATGTTTGTATTTGGGGGCTACGTGTGTACCTTGTGACGAGAGTCCGTACGTAGCGACTACTATTGTTATGTCCGGATAGTGTAGGACCACAACATGCCATGTATTCTGCCTTAAATTAAAGTATATGCTTAAATTCATGCTTGATATACTACTGTCTCCCTGAGCTTTCATTTACTTAATAATTGGGAAGGATTATGAAGAATTGAACTTTACATTTGTGCGTGCATGATAGCCGCCTCGTAATTTACATTCCGCGAGCGGCATATGGTTTCCTTTACTCTTACAGGAGAGGGTCGTGCGCCACGGCGGATTTATAGTGCACTTACGGTACGGGCCGGTCGATCCCCGGCAGTGCACATGGATTTATTTGAGAATGCACTTATGGTACGGGCCGGTCGATCCCCGGCAGTGCATGGACGAAGTTACATTATGATACGATGTGATTACATTGATAGACGCACTTACGGTACGGGCCGATCGATCCCCGGCAGTGCGTAGTTGGACTCTTGGTAAGCATGCACTCATGGTACGAGCCGGTCGATCCCCGACAATGCATATCTCTTCTTGATATGATTATATTATAAGCATGCACTCATGGTACGGGCCGGTTGATCCCCGGCAGTGCATAGCTATTCTTCCTTCTGACTCTAGCCGGTTGCTTTACACTTATGTGTGCATGACTGTTTGATGCGGAATTCTTGATTTATGACGTGACAGGTGGATGGGAAAAGAGACTGGGAAGTTGATACTTCTCTCGATATTTATTTGGAAACTCTGCATTCTCTTTACAATTGGGGTGCATTTTTTACATGTCTTTTGTTTTCCTTACATCCTGCTTTACATTATTACTGTTGGACCTTAGTGAGTATCGAGTCGACCTCTCGTCACTACTTCTTCGAGATTAGATAGGATACTCACTAGGTACATATTTATATATGTACCCATGCTGCACTTTCTTTTCTTTTGTACTTGATTGTACAGGTCCGGGGGCTGGTATTTTGGATTATCAGGCCGGGGCTAGGTATTGACCGACTGAATATACTTCACGGTGAGATGCTCCTCTTGGCGACTTCCTGGCAGCACCCTGTAGTTTTTTTTTGTCATATTCTCTGTCTATTTCATTCAGACTGAGACTCTGTATATATTTTAGTCATTGTATATTCAGTAGTTTCCCGTGACACTCGTGACACTAGTTCCTGGCACACACGTAGTGTATATTTTGGTTTGTTGGATGTACATATGTTATGCGGCATGCGTATTGGTTGATTTTCCACACTTGTAGTTTTATTTCACATCACCCGCCATTATTATGTTTATATCTGTTTAAAATTGGTTAAAAGATGAAATTTGTGTAATTGGGAATGGTAACACTTAGTGTTTCTATATTGGCTGGCCTAACCTCGCTGTTGGGCGCCATCGCGACCTGAATCGAGATTTGGGTCGTGACAATGTGGTATCAGAGCCTTAGGTTCACGTAGTCTCACGAGTCACGGGCAGACCCAGTAGAGTCTTTCGGATCGGTACGGAGACGTCTGTACTTATCTTCGGGAGGCTAGAGGGTATTAGGAAACTCCTTTTGATTCATATCCTATCGTGCAGCCGTTGATGTACTCAAATTTGATCTTCTAATCTCTCACAGATGGTGAGGACGCGTGCTTCACATGTTTCTGATCCAGGGGAGGCTTCTACCCCTGCCGCTCGAGGCCGTGGTAGGGGCAGGGGTAGGACTCCTGTTCTTGGTAGGGGGCGAGGGCGTCCCAGAGATGTACCAGTTGCACCGATTCAGGATCTGTATATTGAGGAGCAGGATGAATTGCCTCCAGTAGCTCCAGCACCAGCTGATTTTATAACGGCGCCGGGCTTCCAGGAGGTCATGGGCCGTATGTTGAGAGATATGGATACCATGTCGCAGGCGGGTATACTTCCATCAGATCCTGCTATTTCTCAGGCTGGAGGGGGGTACGGACCCCTACCGCTCAGGCTATGGGACCGGCAGCGGAAGCACATAATACTCTAGATACACCACCCATGATTAGGGTGCAGCCTGGGGTGGCAGTACTAGAGCCCAGGCCAGTTGTAGAGGGGGACCAGCAGAAGATGCTTGATAAATGGACCCGACTTCGCCCGCCGACCTTCGGGGTGAGGGGGGTGAGGATGCGCAGGAGTTTTATTGACCAGTGCAGGGACAGACTGCACAATATAAGGATATTAGAGTCACATGGGGTAGACTTCACCACATTTCAGCTTGAGGGTAGAGCTCGCCGTTGGTGGCAGTCATATGTTCTTAGTAGGCCAGCGGATTCTCCTCCTGTCACTTGGGGTCAGTTCACTCAGCTATTCTTGGATAGGTACATTCCGTCGTCTGAGAGGGAGGAGATTTGGGGCCTATTTGAGAGGTTGGAGCAGGGACAGATGTCTGTGACGGATTATGAGGCGGGGTTTTTAGAGCTATCTCGCCATTCTCTCATGATATTGCCCACTGATGCAGAGAGAGTCCGACGGTTCGTAGAAGGCTTACATCCAGGCATCAGGACCTCCATGGCCAGAGGGGTTGAGATGGGTACCCCCTACCAGCTTGTAGTCGATATAGCTCGGCGGATTGAGGGTTACCGTGCGAGGAGTAGGGAGCAGGGTCAGCAGGGTCAGCAGGACAAGAGGGCTAGGTTTGCAGGTGACTTCAGGGGTGCTCCAGCTAGGGGAAGGGGTCAGTTCGGAGGTAGTCAGTTCAGCAGGCCTTCCTATTCAGCACCTCCACTACCTCCTAGGGTTGTTCCAGCCAGGCCTCAGTTTAGTGCCATACCAGAGCGCTCTTATCATCCTCCAGCTATCCAGAGTGCACCCAACGGTTACTCCAGCCGTCAGAGATCCTCCGGTTCCTATTTCAGTGCTATGCCAGATGATTCTTACCGCCCTCCGGCTATTCAAGGTTCTTCTTCTTCTTTAGGACAGCAGGCTACGACTCCTAGAGGTTGTTTCGAGTGTGGGGAGCTGGGCCACATGATCAGGTGGTGTCCCAAGTATCGGGGCAAGGCCGTGCAGCAGAGTCACCAGCCTATGATTTCAGCACTTGCAACACGACCACCTAGGGGTGGAGGTCAGGTTGGCAGGGGCCGTCCTAGAGGGGGAGGCCAGTCAGGAGGGGGTCAGTCAGCTCCAACCCGTTCTGGGGGAGCTCAGTCATCGGGTGCTTCAGCCAGATTCTATGTTATTCCGGCCAAATCAGACGCAGTGGCCTCAGACGCCGTGATTACAAGTATCATCTCAGTTTGTGGTAGAGAGGCTGCAGTGCTATTCGATCCAGGATCCACCTATTCATATGTTTCAGCATTATTTGCTCATTTCCTGGATGTTCCTCGTGAATCTTTGGGTTCTCCCTTATATGTGTCCACTCCTGTGGGCGACTCCGTAGTGGTATACCGGGTTTACCGATCTTGTGTGATTGCTTTCTGTGGTCTTGAGACCAGAGTCGACTTGTTATTGCTTGATATGGTTGATTTCGAGGTTATTTTGGGCATGGATTGGCTATCTCCTTATCATGCTGTATTGGATTGCCATGCCAAGATAGTTACATTAGCCATGCCTGAGTCGCCGAGGTTAGAGTGGAGGGGTTCTTCAGCTAGTGCCTTCAGCCGGGTCATTTCCTTCATGAAAGCTCGACATATGGTCGAGAAGGGGTGTTTAGCCTACTTTTCTTATGCGCGGAACACCACTGTCGAGTCTCATACCATCGATTCAGTGCCTGTCGTTCGAGAGTTTCCGGATGTGTTTCCTTCATACCTTCCAGGCATGCCTCCAGATCGAGATATAGATTTCTGCATTGATTGGCTCCAGATACTCAGCCTATTTCTATTCCCCCGTATTGTATGGCACCTAAGGAGCTAAAGGAGTTGAAGGAGCATCTTGAGGAGTTGTTGGCCAAGGGGTTTAGCAGGCCGAGTGCGTCGCCGTGGGGTGCTCCAGTCTTATTTGTAAAGAAGAAGGATGGGTCCATGCGGATGTGCATTGATTACTGCCAGCTGAATAAAGTGACCATCAAGAACAAGTATCCCCTGCCGCGCATTGATGATTTGTTTGACAAGTTGCAGGGGGCTCGAGTGTTTTCTAAGATAGATCTGAGATCGGGTTATCACCAGCTGGAGATTCGGGCTTCTGATGTTCCGAAGACTGTTTTTCGCACCAGATATGGCCATTATGAGTTTCTAGTGATGTCTTTTGGCTTGACTAATGCCCCAGCAGCATTTATGGACTTGATGAATATGGTATTCAGGCCGTATATCGACTCCTTCGTTATTGTTTTCATTGATGATATATTGATCTACTCACGGAGCTTGGTTGAGCACGAGCAGCATTTGGGAGTTGTGCTTCAGACCTTGCGAGAACATAGGCTATATGCTAAGTTCTCCAAGTGCGAGTTCTGGTTGGAGTCTATGGCATTTTTGGGGCACGTGGTGTCCGGAGAGGGTATCAAGGTTGATCTGCAGAAGATTGAGGCAGTTCAGAGTTGGCCACGTCCCACTTCAGCTTCAGAGATCAGGAGTTTTCTGGGTTTAGTAAGTTATTACCGTCGATTTGTGAAGGGATTCTCTTCTATTGCCGCTCCATTGGCTAGATCGACTCAGAAAAATGCCCCGTTTCTATGGTCCGATGATTGTGAGGCGAGCTTTCAGAAGATCAAGTCAACATTGACGTCAGCACTAGTTCTTTCATTGCCTTCTGAGTCAGGGGTATATACTGTATATTGTGACGCCTCACGCATCGGGTTGGGATGTGTGTTAATGCAGGATGGCAGGGTTATTGCTTATGCTTCGCGCTAGCTGAAGGTTCATGAAACGAATTACCATGTGCACGACTTGGAGTTGGCGGCGATAGTTCATGCTTTGAAGATATGGCGGCATTATTTGTATGGTTTATCTTGTGAGGTCTATACTAACCACCACAGCTTGCACTACTTGCTTAAACAGAGGGACCTTCATTTGAGGCAGCGGAGATGGGTTGAGTTGTTAAATGACTATGATCTCACTATTCCGTATCACCCAGGCAAGAGGAATGTAGTAGCAGATGCTTCGAGCAGGCGAGCAGCGAGTATAGGTAGTTTGGCCTACATTGCAGCGGAGGAGAGACCATTAGCCTTGGACATTCAGTCCTTTGCCAATCGCCTGGTGAGATTGGACCTTTCAGATCCTCGTCGAGTTCTGCCTCATGTGGTTGCTCAGTCTTCATTATTGGGAGAGATTAAGGCTCGACAGTTTGATGATACACTTCTGGCAGAGCTTCGGGATACGGTGGTCCAGGGCAGGGCCAAGGAGGTTACCTTAGGCGAGGATGGTGTCTTGAGACTCCAGGGCCGATTTTGTGTTCCTGATGTTGATGGCCTGAGGGAGAAGATTCTAGAAGAGGCGCACAATTTTCGGTATTCAGTTCATCCAGGAGCGACGAAGATGTATCGTGATTTGAAGCAGCATTTCTGGTGGAGGCGGATGAAGAAGGATATTGTTCAGTATGTGGCCAGGTGTCTAAATTGTCAGCAGGTTAAGTACGAGCATTAGAGGCCAGGAGGCTTGTTCCAGCAGATGCCCATTCCTGAGTGGAAATGGGAGCACATCACCATGGACTTCGTGGTTGGGTTGCCTCAGACTTTGCGGAAGGTTGACGCGGTTTGGGTTATTGTGGATAGAATGACCAAATCAGCGCATTTCATTCCCGTGGCTACTACTTATACTACAGAGAGGCTGGCTCAGATTTACCTTCGTGAGATAGTCTGGTTGCACGGTGTACCGGTGTCTTATCATTTCGGATCGAGGTCCTCATTTCACTTCGCGCTTCCGGAGAGCTTTGCACAGCAAGATGGGTACTCAGATAGACCTCAGTTCAGCATTTCCCCCTCAGACTGATGGCCAGTCAGAGCGTACAGTTCAGATTTTAGAGGATATGCTCAGGGCTTGTGTGATTGATTTCGGGGGTCAGTGGGACCAGTTCTTGCCTTTGGCGGAGCTTGCATATAATAATAGTTATCAGCCCAGCATAGAGATGGCTCCATTCGAGGCTTTATATGGTCGACGATGTCGTTCTCCGATTGGGTGGTTTGAGCCTGGTGAGGCCAAGTTATACGGCACAGATCTGGTGAGAGATGCTTTAGAGAAGGTGAAGATTATTCAGGAGAGGCTCCGCACAGCACAATCTAGGTAGAAGAGCTACGTAGATCAACAGGCACGTGATGTGGCATTCATGGAGGGGGATAAGGTTATGTTGAAGGTTTCGCCGATGAAGGGCATCATGAGATTTGGGAAGAAGGGCAAGTTGAGCCCCAGGTTTATAGGTCCTTTCGAGGTGTTGAAGCTGGTCGGAGAGGTTGCTTATGAGCTTGCTTTACCTCCAGCCTTGTCAGGAGTTCAACTAGTATTTCACGTATCCATGCTTCGGAGGTATCACGCCAACTTCTCGCACGTGGTTGATTACAACACTATTCAGTTAGATGAGAAGTTGGGCTACGAGGGGGAGCCAATTGCTATTATTGATAGGCAGGACTGCCAGTTGAGGTCCAAGGAAGTTGCTGTGGTTAAGGTCCAGTGGAGGGGCCAACCAGTTGAGGAGGCGACTTGGGAGTCCGAGCAGGACATGCGGAGCAGATATCCACAGCTATTCAGCACTCCAGGTACGATTCTAGACCCGTTCGAGGACGAACGTTTGTTTAAGAGGGGGAGAATGTAACGACCCAGCCGGTCGTTTTGCGTATTAGGATCTCGTTCCCTTAGATGAAACTTTCCTTAGCGGCTATTCATGCTTTATGGCTTGCGGGAGCGGGTGGTTCAGGATCTGGGAATGATTTGAGTGGTTTAGGAACACTTGGTTCCTTAAGGTTGGCCTATTTTGCCAAGTTTGACTTCGGTCAACATTTTGAGCAAACGACCTCGGAATCGAGTTCTGACAGCTCCAGTAGCTCCGTATGATAATTTCGGACTTGGGCGTATGTTCGGCTCGGATTTTCGATGACCCGGGAGCATTTCGGCGCCCGAAATAGAAATCAGGATTTTCTTATGTTTGAAATTTGGGTTGGGACGTGATTTTA
Source organism: Nicotiana undulata (assembly GCA_005239495.1). Taxonomy (NCBI): domain Eukaryota; kingdom Viridiplantae; phylum Streptophyta; class Magnoliopsida; order Solanales; family Solanaceae; genus Nicotiana; species Nicotiana undulata. The sequence continues at coordinate 34,021 of ML293726.1, read as the reverse complement.
TGCTATCGAGGTCCGAACAAAATTCCGGGACCGGGAACAGTTCCGTATCATCATTTATGACTTGTCTGCAAAATTTGAAGTCATTCCGAGTAGTATAGGCTCGTTCGGCGCAATGAAGTGAATTCTATAATTCTTAAGTTCTTAAGTTGATTCAAATTGGTTTTGGGGTTGAATTTTGAGTTTCGTCGTTTTTTTTCATGTTCCGGAAGTTCGAGCCAGTCCGTATCATGAATACAGACATGCCGGTGCTTTTGGACGGGGTCTCGAGGGGCTCGGGTGTGTTTTAGACCCTCGGGAGCTAAGTTAGAAAAACCAGAATTTTTCTATCTGGGTTCCTTCTCTGCGATCGCAGGAGGAGGGTTACGATCGCGGGGAAGGATTTTGCTGGGCTGCTGGTTGTTCTCTGCGATCGCAGCCTTCCCCCTGCGATCGCATAGGTCTTTGTTCCATAGCTTCGCGATCGCGGTCCTTTCTCGCGATCGCACTGAGTCACAGCTAGGCCGGGTAACTTTGTTCTTCGCGATCGCAGGACCTCTGCCGCGATCGCAGAGGTCAAGGGAGTTGGTCTTCGTGATCGCAGAGGTCTGGCCAGTTGGCCTTCACAATCGCAGGCCTCATGTCGCGATCGCATAGAAGCTGCAACTGGCCAGTCTCTTTTAAAAGCGGGACTTAGCCAAAATTCTTCATTCCCATCTTCTTCCTCAAGGTTTTAGAGAGCATTTCAAGAGGGTTTTCCACCATTATCATCAAGGTAAGTTAATTCCTTAGTTTTCATGATTCTAATATCAATTCCTTATGAAATTCTCTTCTAATTATCCTAAAAAATCATAGAAATTGATAGATATTTAGGGATTTTGGAAAAATTATGAATTACTCATTGTTGCCATGAATTCTAGCAAGAACTTGCATAATTATGATCCTTAGACTTCGGGTAATGGGTTCCTTCAAGAATTTTTGAAATCCGAACGTGTGGGCCCGGGGTCGAATTTCCGAAAACCTTCAAGAATGCTAAATTTTGGAATTTCTTGTTAATTCTCCTTCTTTGGACTGAAATTGATTCAATTATACCATGTTTGTCTAGTTGTGAGCCGTCGAGAGTAGATTTTGGAGATTCGGGCGCATCCTTGATTCGAGGGGTGATATCGTCACGAGGTGAGTCTCCTTTCTAACCTTGTAAGAGGGAAATTGTCCCCATAAGTGTTCTATGTGTTGTATGTTTTTATTTTGGGGCTACGTGCGTACCTTGTGACGAGAGTCCGTACGTAGCGACTACTGTTTTTATGTCCCGGTAGTGTAGGACCACAGCATGCCATGTATTCTGCCTTAAATTGAAGTATATGCTTAAATTCATGCTTGATATACTACTGTCTCCATGAGCTTTCATTTACTTAATAATTGGGAAGGATTATGATGAATTGAACTTTACATTTGTGTGTGCATGATAGCCACCTCGTAATTTACATTCCGCGAGCGGCATATGGTTTCCTTAACTCTTAAAGGAGTGGGTCGTGCGCCACGGCGGATTTATAGTGCACTTACGGTACGGGCCGGTCGATCCCCGGTAGTGCATGGACGAAGTTAAATTATGATATGGTGTGATTACATAGATAGACGCACTTACGGTACGGGCCGGTCGATCCCCGGCAGTGAGTAGTTGGACTTTTGGTAAGCATGCACTCATGGTATGGGCCTGTCGATCCCCGGTAGTGCATAGATGTTCTTCCTCCTGACTCTAGCCGGTTGCTTTACACTTATGTGCGCATGACTGTTTGATGCTGAATTCTTGATTTATGACGTGACAGGTGGATGGGAAAAGAGACAGGGAAGTTGATACTTCTCTCGATATTTATTTGGAAACTATGTATTCTCTTTACAATTGGGGTGCATTGTTTACATGTCTACTGTTTTCTTTACATCCTACTTTACATTATTACTGTTGTACCTTAGTGAGTATCGAGTCGACCTCTCGTGACTACTTCTTCGAGATTAGACGGGATACTCACTGGGTACATATTTATATATGTACTCATGTTACACTTTCTTTTCTTCTGTACTTGACTGTACAGGTCCGGGGGCTGGTATTTCGGATTATCAGGCCGGGGCTAGGTATTGACTGATTGACTATACTTCACGGTGAGCTGCTCCTCTTGGCGACTTCCTGGCAGCACCCTGGAGTTTTCTTTTGTCATATTCTCTGTCTATTTCATTCAGAATGAGACCCTGTATATATTTTAGTCATTGTATATTCAGTAGTTGCCCGTGACACTCGTGACACTAGTTCCTGGCACACACGTAGTATATATTTTGGGTTGTTGGTTGTACATATGTTATGCGGCATGCCTATTGGTTGATTTTCCGCACTTGTAGTTTTATTTCACATCACCCGCCCTTATTATGTTTATATCTGTTTAAAACTGGTTAAAAGATTAAATTTGTGTAACTGGGAATGGTAACACTTAGTGTTTCTATATTGGTTGGCCTAACCTCGCTGTTGGGCGCCATCGCAACCTGAATCGAGATTTGGGTCGTGACACGTATATAACGTCATCTGGTCATGGGTCAATGTGCATGTATAAATGCATGAAATGCATATGAAATACGTTAATAAAATCTCTCGGTACGTCATAAGTTTCATGACCCAAAATCCATTAAGGTCGTGATGGCGCCGGACAAGCCAACATTCATTAGAAAATTAAAATTTCCATTTTTAGCGTTTGAAATTTTGTTACCTTTAATTTCATTACATAATAAGTGTATAAAAATCCGTTTAGTAAGTAATGATGGTTTAACAATCCATTTAATAAAATACAGCCCAAACTCATCCCAGAACCCGGTATCAAAAGTGCATGAGCAAATATCTAGAAATTTTACATGTACTACAATACTTGTCCGGAATACAAACTGGACAAGGAATTTAAAAAAAATACAATACATTTGAGGGAGACTCTGTCGGCTGCGGGTCGCCTCCGGATGATGCAGCTCGTCTAAGTCTCCAAGTCAGCCACGTCACTGCGTCAAGCGGGGCCACTAGCTATGAAAGTACATGTGCGATAAAAATGCACAACAAGTGTAGCATGAGTACGAAAACAACGTGTACTCAGTAGGTATCCCACCTAACCTCGAAGAGGTAGTGACGAGAGGTCAAATTTGACACTTGCTAGAGGTCATTTTAATATAATCAATGTATGATATCAAACATGGGTATTAAAGTCAAATAACAAATAATAACAGGAAAGAACAATTGTTTCCATAAATTTATGAATTCTCAGTTTTCCGTCATTTCATTTAGTAGTCTACATTTTTAGGAAATTTAACAGTCCAGATCACAAGTGGTATGTAGTATATAGCATGTGCAGGAAATGCTGAGGGTCGAACGGTGCGGACCAATAATAATAAAATATGGACTGCCGAAGGGTCGAACGGCTCGAACCATAGATGTATCTATTAACATGTCGTGGCGTACGGCCCCCTCCCATGAGAGTAGTGGAAAGAATCACTCCGCTCACGGAATATATATTGCGAAGCGGTCACACATAAGCATACACATTCAAACAGTCCACCCCGACTATATCGGGAAAGCAATTACCCAAGAAATGACAAAGTTCTCTTTTAATAGTTACAAAAAATAGTATTTAAGTCTTTTCCAGAAATTCATTTATCAAATTCGATAAGATTTAATCATTTTTAATTTCTTCAATAAGGTTACAAATACGACAAATAAAACATGCGTTTGGGTCCTAGACTACCCGGACAAGCATAATAGTAGCTACGCACGGACTCCCGTCACTTCGTGCGTACGTAGCCCCCACAAATAGTAGCACATATTTTATTAGTTCACCTATGGGGATAATTCCCCCGCACAAGTTTAGAAAGAAGACTTACATGGATCTGAAGATTCATAACCGGCATCCAAGCCCTTCCGACGACTCAAATTGATGCACAACGCCCCAAAATTGTTCAAATAATGGGCAAACCAATGAAAATATATTCTAATACTTATAACTATTCAATTTATATAAATTCCTAACTCCGCACGGGAAGTTGACAAAATTGCCCTCGGGCCCACGTGCCCGGATTCCGAAATATTTCGAAGATAAAGATTACCCATAACCTCACAAACTCAAATATATAATTCTCTCTCAATTTCATGTTCAATTTCGTGGTCAAAATCCAAAAATACCGATTTCTAGTTCTTCTACTAAAAACCCACAATTTCCACTAATTTCCATGTTCAAATCCATATATTCTCATGTATTTACTCAAAATTGTGAAGAAAACACTTACCACATTTCATATGGTGAAAATCGCCTCAAAAATCGCTTCAATCCGTACTCCATAGCTCCAAATATGCTAAAAATGGTCGAAACCTCGATATATAACTTCTGCCCAGGTATTTACTCATCGCGATCGCGGAAAATGCTTCGCGATCGCAAAGTACAACAATTCCAGCCCAAAATTTTCTATTCGCATTCGCGGAAAAAGCTTCGCGATCGCGAAGAACAAAGGTGCAACTCTTCCGGACAGCCTCTAGTATAATGGTCATTAACTTTTGTACAAAACTCCAAATTGCAAATGGTTTGACTTTTTGAAAACTAGACACCAAGGGATACGACTTTCATTATTTGCGCATCTCCCAATTCCTTATATATTACGAGATATAAGTTGCTAAAGTCAATCCTATGCAACACAATGCGATTTTCAAACTCTTCCCGGACATGCTATAGTGTATCAACCATAACTCTCTGTACACAACTCCAAATTCCAAATGGTTTGCTTTTCTGAAAACTAGACACAAGGGGATACAACTTATATTTTTGGATCACCTCCAAATTCTTTATAGATTATAAGATACAAGCTTTCAAAGTCGAGTCAGTGCAGCAGAATATTTCCTCTACGCGATCGCGAAAAGCCTTCCGCGATCGCGATTCACTGGCCCATTTCTCTCATTTTACTCATCGCGATCACGACCAATTCCCCGCGATCGCGTAGCACACTGTTGTAGCCGAAAACTAGCAGCTAAAAATGGCCTAGAAATAGTCTGAAACCATCCCGAAACTCACCCGAGCCCCTCGGGACCCCGTCCGAATGTGCCAACAAGTCTGAAAACATATCACAGACTTAGTCGAAGCCTCAAATCACATTAAACAACGCTGAAACCACGAATCGCTCTCCAATTCAAGCTTTATGAACTTTGAAATTTCAAACTTCTACATCTGATGCCGAAACCTATCAAATCACGTCCGATTGCCCCTAAATTTTGCACACAAGTCACATTCAACATTACGGACCTGCTCCAACTTTCGGAATCTCATTCCGTCCCCGATATCAAAATTTCCACTTCTGGTCGGATTTCTCAAAAACCTTTAACTTTCTATCTTTAGCCAAATGACTTCAAAATAACCTATACACATCCGAATTCACTTCCGATCGCGTTCCCAACTCCAGAATTACCATACGGAGCTATTCCCAGACTCGAAATCCCAAACGGACATCAATATCACTGAAACGCACTTCAACCCAAACTTATAAAAAAAATTCTAAAATGCTAACTTCCATAATATACGCCAAAACGCTCCCGGGTTATCCAAAACCCGATCTGTACATACGCCCAAGTCCGAAATCATAATACGAACATGCTGGAACCTTCAAATCCTGATTCCGAGGTCGTTTACTCAATGTCCAATCTTAGTCAATTCTTCCAACTTAAGGCTTCCGAAATGAAAATTTTCCTTCCAAATTGACTCTGAACTTTCCAAAATTCAATTCGACCACGCCTACGAGTCATAATACCTGAAATGAAGTTGCTCATGGCCTCAAACCGTTGAACGACGCGCTAGAGCTCGAAACGACCGGTCGGGTCGTTACAATAAGGCCATTATGCCTCTGATTAATATCATGAAATAAACTTGACCAACTTACATATTTTTGAGACCCATGAACAAATAATCAAATAATATGACACATGGAGAATCAAGAACATAAGCATCTCTAGTATTTCTATGAATAAAGTCATTTATGGAATTTGTGCATTTGCTCGGTTCATTCATGTCGTATAGATCATGACAAAAAAAAGGGATAGCCTTAACATACCTGGAATAGCGAAAAATCCGTATGATAGTTTTGAAAAGGGTTGCACCGTACTCCTTTAGAATGCAAAATCTCACATTGCTACGGTGCTAAGAGATCTCGTTGGAATTGTTTTGTCTCAAGACTAATTTCCGTTGAAGCAAACATAATTGTTGGAATCGTTCTTGATGGATTGAGATTTAACTTCTGTTCTTGGAATGGTTTGAATTAGGAGGAAGGTATATGATGTTCTTACTTTATTATTCTATTTCCAAAATGAAATGAAACCAAACTCGAATGTCTTACTTGTAAGTAGACTCATAACTATTACACGTACGTAGACTTGTAATAAGTCTTACTTTAGATGGCCACCTATCACTTTATATCATGAGTCATGTAAATTGAATGGAGGCGGCTGGCACCTCATGCCCCTTTAATCCTTATCCAACATAATTTCTTAATTAATTGGGTAATATCCTATTATTCAATAATTAATCAATTACCCACATAATTGAGAATTATCTCAAATTACTTAAAATATTACGTACTTTTAACACACCTTATACACCTTACTATCATGGCCATGGAGTACCTTGTATGGTACTAGTCCATAAATACCAGGTATTTTAGCTCAGGCCATATTTTATCCCAAAATGTCAAACCTCGATGAAATTCATTTTCTTCGACTTGCTTACCCTCTCAACTTCACGAATTTACTCATCACTTGTTTGAAATAACATAATGCTTATACTCTCCAAATAATCATGTCCTTGAATAGATGTCAATTATCTTACTGCAGATCCAACGTACAATACTATATAGTGTAACATCGTCGTAATATAATATTGTTGAGCGTAACATAATCGTAATATAATACTGTGAGACGTAACATCATCGTAATATAATGCTACGGGGCATAACTCATCGTAATATAATACTGCGAGTCATAACATCATCGTAATAAAATATTGCGGGGCATAACATTATCGTAATATAATACTGCGAGGCGTAACATCATCGTAATATAATAATGCGGGGCATAACAGGAACCAAAGGCTCGGTTCTCCAACTTCGACTGGTATGAGGGCTTCGGCACCATAGACCAATGAATACGGGGTGGCCCTAGTACTATACTTCGAGGTCATACGGTATACCCATAGGACATCGGGTATGATTTCCTTCCATTTCCCTTTGACGTCAGCCAACCTCTTTTTTAGGTTTTGGAGTATGGTGTTGTTCGTAGATTATGCATGTCCTTTTTCCATTTGGGTGGTAAGTGTTGATAGTATCTTCTTAATCTTGTGTTCTTCGAAGAACTTATTTACCTTCCGACCAATTGTTTCCCATTGTCGCAAATAATTTCGGACGATGTGTCGAAATGACATATTATATGGTCCCAGATAGGGTCAATGACTTACGTTTCCCAGAATTTCTCGAATGTTTGATCTTCGACCCATTTGGAAAAATAATTGGTCATGAATAGTATGAATTGAGCCTTACCAAGTGTCCATGGCAGGGGACCGACGATGTTCATTCCCCATTTCATAAATGGCTACAGGGACAAGACCGAATGGAGTATCTCTCCCGGTTGATGTATCATCGGGGCATGTCTCTAGCAGCCATCACATTTTTGTACAAAGTCTTTCGCATCCTTTTCCTTTTCGGTCCAAAATAAATAGTGGACCCTTATTAATTTCCGAACCAAAGATTCTGCCCCGAATAGTTCCCGCAAGTGCCTTTGTGAACTTCTCTGAAGGCATATTCGGTAACTCCCGACCCCAAGCATATGGCTAGCGGGACGCCCAATGTGCTTCTGAACAAAATCCCTTCAACCAAGCTAAATCTAGCAGCCTTCGTACGCAGAGCTCTTGATTCTTTAGAGTCCGAGGGAAATTTTCCAGTCTTCAAGTAATCTATGTACTTATTTCTCCAATCCTAAGTTAAACTTGTTGACTTTACTTTGGCGTAGCCTTCTTTTATAACTGATTTCATGAGTTGTACTACTGTTCCCGAACCGATTCATCGGCATTGACCGACGACCTTAAATTAGCTAGAGCTTTGGACTCACTATTCTGATCTCGGGGGACGTGTTGCATGGTTCATTCCCTGAATCGATGCAGTGTTACGTATAATTTGTCTAAGTACCTCCGTGTCTGTTCTTCTTTCACTTTGAACGTTCCATTGACTAGGTTTCTTACAAGGAGGGAGTCGCACTTAGATTAGATCACCTTGGCCCTAAGTCTTATAGCTAATTCGAGACCTGCAACCGTGGCCTCATACTCGGCCTCATTGTTAGTCAATTTTGAGAGTTCTAATAGATTTCCTAATTATACTCCCCGTAGGTTGTTTCAACATGATGCCGAGTCTAGACCCCTTTTCATTCAAGGCACCGTCCATAAAAAAGGGTCCATATTTCCAAGCAAGTTCCCGAGGTTAACAATAATTCCCTTTCGACTTCGGGGTATTAAGTCCGGCTTAAAGTCACCCACGATGTCTGCCAAAATTTGGGTTTGGGTTTGTGCATGATGTTTCTTAGTGGGTAGGATGTTACAATACATTTGGGGTGACATTGAAAGTACGATTTTAGCTTTCTGAAGGCTCTTATCAAAGCGAGCGTCAATATTTCCAGGCGAGGATACCTTGTTTCAGCCTCGCCTATAGTTCTACTGACATAGTAAATAGTAAATTGCGTACCTTCCTATTCTCGGACCAAGACACCACTTACCTCCACCTCGAAAAATGCCAACTAAAGGTACAATTACTCATCCGCCTTCGGAGTGTGTAGCAAGGGCGGACTTGAAAGGTACCATTTGAGTTCTTCCAAATCTTGTGACATTCCGGAGTCCAGGAGAAGTTATTCTTCTTCTTCAACAGTGAGAAGAACCGATGGCTTTTATCCGAGGATCTGGATATGAAATGGCCTAGGGCGGCTATGCGCCCGCTCTGCCTCTGAACAACCTTAACGTTATCAACCACGGTGATGTCTTCTATGCATTGATTTTGTCGGTATTCTTCTTGATTCCCTAGTTGGATACCATGAACCCAAAGAATTTTTGTGATCTGACCCCCTACGCGCATTTCTCTAGGTTCAGTTTCGTATTGTATTTCTTCGATATGTTGAAGGTTTCCTGTAAATGTTTCATTGTAGGAACCAGGTTGTTGTTTTCGCTATGATGGTCAGATTCAACCTCAACGTTCAAATTAGCAAACTGAGAATATGACATCTTTAAGCAAACCTGAAATTGAAACTTAAAGAACAAGTGTAAAACTAGTTGTGTCCTTGAGTAAGGGATCAAATTTAAGCTTAACAATAGTTATGCCCACGACCGGACCCTCGATTCAGAGCCAAATGTGCATGAAGAACAATGATTAAATACGAACTTTTTTAATAACTAGAAAGTAGAGAAACAAGTTTGTATTGTCTTGATATGCATGTTACAGTGTGTCAAATGAATAAGAAATTTCCCATTAATATAGAAGAGGAGTTTTAACCCTAGTACAATTCTAAAAAATTTAAAAATCCTCCTTGTGTATCAGTTACTGGTATGATACTAGCATAAGGCGAGATCCGCGTTGTGAAATCCGGTTGGGTGCGGATATCGCGACCCTGTGTTAGTCGTGTGTAGCCGTTTGTAGTGCTTTCCGAGGTCTTGGAACCCGTACCGGGTTCGAGGGGTGTTGTCTTGTCGGGCTCGGTGGCGAGTGCTCCGTTCCAATGTCCTTGATTTGTTTGACCCACAAAAAAGTCGGGTGCTCATTAGCCCCGGTTTTACCCGTATACAGATGTACATGTGCAAAAGAAACCAACTAACATTGCAACAGGCAACGAAATGAGAGTGATTAACGGACCACGAAGGCTTACAAACGTAATTGATAGGAATCTTCTTGGATATGCAAATCTTGTAGGATTTGCTTTATCAGTTGTAAAGACCGTTGTCATGCTTGAGTGTAATAGCTATCCAAAAGCTCTTTCGAGTGCAAAAGCAGATCGATCGATTGGTATTATCGCTGAAGAGATTGAATCTCCTAACAGGTTTAGGCATTGCCTAGACTTGGTTGATGTGTGCAGAATGGAAAGAGTCCTTGCAAGGGGCTGACGGCTACGCAGGGAGATGTAATTCCTATTGATAAAGAGAATTCAAGCCAAGGGGAAGATTTGTTAATTGCGTCTTGAATTTATTTCCTCGTTTTTTTTAGAAAAAAAAACGCATAACCTATACGTTTGAAAAACACATTGGTCTAATAGATTGGGAAAAGAAAACCTATTATCCTTGTAGAATTGGGAAAATTATTCTCTTACAGGTTTATGATTACTTGAGATTTATGTATAGAGTTTGTAGGAGGCGATTTATATAGGATTTATAATCTTTATCCTTGTAGATTTTTCTAATTCATGGCGGAAAATTCTCTTTTTTTTGCCCCGAGAATGAGGCTTGGATGAACCTCATTAAATCTTAGTGTTAATTTTTTTTTATTTGCTTTTTGTGTGATTATATGCTAGTTGACTCACGATCTTCCGCAACAATATTTATATCGGATAGGATAAACCAATAATTCACATTAGATTCCTTTCATAAAGATTACAGCTTGTTTTCCGAGAAGTAAAGAAAGAGATATTTAGATATTTAACCGGCAAGAATTGTGACAACAGAATATACTTTACCCTTCAAATAACCCCCTGCCCTTCCCCAAACGCAAATTAACCAAGAAACTAAGCAAATAAAATTCAGTTCTTTTCACTTGCAACTGATGTATTGCTGGACCATAACTTACTGAACATTCTTTTAGGTCGACTAGGAAATATGCAGGAAGCTTTTATTCGTGAGGATGTCCCATTTCCATCAACATAATTTTCATCCAAATCTTCATTTTCTGCCAGCTTCACTTTCAGTGTTGAAAGCTTGCCTGAGGCACTCCACTGGTCATCTGCAGATGTCATTTTGAACGATGCAGAAGTCTTTGATATGTCATTATGGTTAGCAAGAAGCGCTTTCATGTGGCTGGGGAGCTCAGTTATATGGCCACCGGACATGGTGGCTCGAGCTTGCTCGAAGAACAGAATTTGAACTACTACCCTTAATGGTAGCAATTCGTTTTGAGCTGCATGCGTGCAGACTACCATGGATAACTTCTTGCAGTCTAACATTCTGCATAAACGCTTTATTTCTTTCTTGTTCAGACCTGGATGCCCCTGCATTTCATAGTAAGAAGGGAAGAGTTTAACTACTGTACATTGATACGGTAAGAAAACAATTAAATCAGGATATATAACTACAAGAAACTAGAAAAAATTTCAACCTCCCGATTTTGACAGGATCTTGACTTGAGAAATTTCAGTGGTCAAGGAGTTGGTTATCTGCTAAAATGAAATTGGCCCACATTGTATCTTCTAACATCTAGCTTATCTTGTTCAAATAGTACCTTTCTACTTCTATTTGAATTTCAGTTTCTGGAACTACAAGTAGACTTCATTATTCTTGAATTATAATAAATTGAAAGAGATATGCATGATGTAATCTCGAATTTACCTTAAGATAGATGTCAATGGCTCTGTAAAGATCATCATGGTCGAGCCTTGCAAATTCTGGGATTGCTTCAGCAATCAATATGAATTTTGACAGAGGCAACTTTTCCTCGCTGGCAATCTCTTGGAGATATCCATCCACAAGCTTAGCTACTTTAAGTTTAGAGCTATGTGATGCTGAGGATGATCTCCTGCTTTCCTGAAACTCAAGATCAATGTTCTCGGCCGACCGAGATCTTCTTCTCAAAAAATCCCCTTTCATTCTTGGAGGACTTGTTGGTGGACTCTGACCCTGTAACATGAACTGTTCTAATATGGTCATAACTATATCCACATCATAAATTGTATCACTTGTTTTTGATACACACGGTATTAAGAGATCACCAACTGTAGCATCCTCTAACTGAAGTCCAACTCTTGTTGCCAATTCCATCTTTGATGACGAGGAAGCCTTTAAAATGTTTGCTGCTTTAAGCAATTTCAACAGAAAGCTACAAGAAGCAGCTCCTCTCTCAGTAGGCAATAAGCTTATAATTGACTCCAAAAGCAGCCTGTATTTCCCAATTGAATCTGAATCAGAGTGCTTATTCTTCTCAAGGTTTGCATATTTTGATAGCCATCGAGAGGCGTAAATTCGCAATGCATCACCAATAAGACTAGCTGCTACTTTTCCACCTGATTTGATGGCTATCATTGTTCTCCAATAGAGATCAATGCTCAATTCTGCTAAATCATCAGCCCACCAGTCTTTGGATAAAGGTTTATTAAAAGAAACATCATCTCTTCTCGAGTAGCTATGTGACAAATTCATTTTGAGAGGATGGGCTAAAACCTTTGATGCAATGGCTTCAATACATGTGCTTGTTATGCCAAGGTCTTCGGACCATAAAGGAAACGCTTTGGTGCTCTGTAATGTCACAATTGAGTCTCTCCAACCTGAAAGAACACAAGAATTGAGGAATACTTGGAGTTTACAAATTAAGTTTCCCTTTTCTACATCCTCAGTCATTTGTAGATATTCTGCTGCACAGCGTACTGAAACAATGTTGTGAGCACTGAGAGTGATGGTGATTCCATAGCAGAATTTAGCACACAACTCAAAGTCTTGTATGCCACATGGAAAATCTTGTAGCTGGACTATTTGGTGTTGAGTGCTTTTCCCAACGCACAGTCTCTGCAGCTTCAAGCACTTGGACAGCAGGGGAAACTGTTTTTTTTTTCAAGAAAACAGATTATTAGAAGCTTTAAATGATAAGAAAAGAAGAGGGTTGGGTTGAGAATTTAACCTTGTGAAGCAAATATCTGCTACCCTTTACTTGAACTATGAGATCACTTGAAATCTCTGAGGAGACTGATCTATATCAAGTAAAGAAAAAGCTTGGTTACTCCTTTTATCTCTCTTTAATTCAGCAAGTGATCTTTCTCTTGAAAGAGGAAGTGGATTAAGTAAAATTGAAGTTACCTAACAGCCTCGGTAGTGAAGAATGTGTCGGGCCGAGATCCTAGTTTCATAAACTTCATATCTGAGGTCACTTTTTGTTTGTTAATTCAGCAAAAATTAGACCATAGCATAGTCAGTGAGACAAAACCATCTCCATAACTGTTGAAAACTTTACCTTTTTAGGACACCCGGCCCGGCCCCTACCTGAAAAGATCCTCTTCCAGCTCAAGCAATAGATATGTCGGAACGACAAAAGCAACAACTAACTATACTGACAAAATATTTGGTAAACAAAACAAAAAAAATTTAATCAACCCCCAAATAGTTCTAAAGGGGAACGGGGAAAAGGGAAGACAAGTGTGTAGGAGGAAGTCAGAATTAACGAGTTTACTGAACAACTTCTGTATTTGTTGGTATCTTCCTAGCAGAGCCCCAATTTATATTAACCATAGCCAAAATGTCATGAACCAAGAATATCAAGGACTTCCAATCCTTGTCTTGTCAGTCATCCCATTTGATTTAGACATGCCAAGATAAGAAGTAACGGCACTCAAAAATCTCATCAAGATCAAAGGATGATAGAAACACAAGTCTGTCAATTTTCTTAATAACCTGCAACGACTTTCCTTTTCCCCTTCTTTTCTCAAGAGAAACGTAGAGCCACAAGAATATTTAGTGTGTATATATATATATATATAAGAAAGAGTTAACTTTAATTTTAAAAAAAGGTGAAATCTGAAAGAAAAAGAATTTACACAAGCTTGGAAATATTTCAGGTTATTGTAGCTCGAAGAGTTGGAGCCACTACCTTAACTTTGGTATCCTTCTGTTGCCAGCGTGCTAGCAATGAGAGAAAATCCACGCCCGCTAGTGCCCTTCCTTCTCATCATTGCCTCAGCAACTTTTCCACTCCTAATTTACGCCCTTGGATTATTTTAGTTAGATTTAGGAAAAAGAATATAGAAACAAGTAATGATATAAAGGGAAGACTGAGAGATATAAAATAAAGAAAAGAAATAATAGGATATGTGTATCACCCTCAAAGTTTGCTTTCATCAATTCTAATTTAAGGGCCTCAAGTTCATGATATACGAATCAATAGTGATTTTCTTTACGCCTTTTGATATATCAACACAAGCGGACCAGCAAGCATTTAAAGCAAGAAGGCCATAGCCAATGAATATATTTTGTTTATATTTGTAGGTGAAAAGTGGAAGTTAGTTTTCCATGTGAAGGAAAGAAAAAAAAAAAGGACTCTTTCGTCATAATTAAGTTGTTAGGCTAAAATGCCTTTAAAGGTAGTTGAAAATGTTAATTTTGTTTTCTGCATTGGATTCTTAGAAAGATTGCTTACTTTCTTATAATAATTTATAATCCTTACATTAACAACGAATTCAACCATATTGTGATCGTCTGATTGAACTTGTAGGGTCCAATTGATACATGAATAAACCTAGGATTGATAAAAATCGAATAGCTTATTAGTATTTGGCGGTGGCAAAGGAGCTTTTATCTTCTTATGCATGCAATATCTGATTCAGCCTCTAGTTTGGCCAATTGATATGCTAACTTTATATCATTGGGGGAGAAATTGTTCGGAAAAGGGTTCAAAATGCCCCTAACCTATTGGAAAAGGTTTAAAAATACCACTCATCCATTTATTGGACTAAAAATACCTCTCCATCCACCTTTGTGGTTCACTTATGCCCTCTGACCAATAGATCATGCTAAATTAAAAATAATTATTATTCTTTTTATAACTCTTAAAAAAAATATTTTGCAAAATATTTTTCGTTTTCTTAAACTAATGCACCAATCGTCCACTAATTTAGTAAAGTCTTCTTTTTCTTTCTTTTCTGTTTTACAAAAAAACAATTCAGTTTTTACAAAAAAATATTTTTTTTCATTTTTTTCATTTTTTTTAAAGCATTGTTTTTGTAAAAACTAAAACTAAAATTGTAAAAACAGAAAAAAAATGTTTTTAATAAAATATTTTCGTTTTTTAAAAACTGAAAAAAAAAATTCAACAAAATATTTTCGTTTTTGAAAAATATTTTTATATTTTTTCAGTTTTTGTAAGAGAACGAAAATAGTTTTTCTTTAAAAAAACAGAATTTTTTTTTTCAAAAACAAATATATTTTGTTGAAAATATTTTTTTCAGTTTTAAAAAAACGAAAATAGTTTATTAAAAACATTTATTTCTGTTTTTACAATTTATTTCATTTTTACAAAAACAATGCTTTAAAAAACTGAAAAAAAATGAATTTTTTTTTTGTAAAAACTGAATTGTTTTTTGTAAAAATTGAAGAAAGAAAAAAATAAGAAGACTTTACTAAATTAGTGGACTATTGGTGTATTATTAAAAAAATAAAAATATTTTGCAAATTTGTTTTTTAAGTTTTACAAAAAGAATAATAATTATTTTTAATTTAGCATTGGCCTAAGAGTCAAATGACATAAGTGAACCAAAAAGGTGGATGGAGGGGTATTTTTAGCCCAATAGGTGGATGAAGGGTATTTTTAAACGTTTTCCAATAGTTTAACGGCATTTTGAACCCTTTTCCGGAAATTGTTAGTATCATTAATTCATTATCAGTTATTTAATTCTTCTAGCTAGTTATATATATATATATATATATATATATATATATATATATATATATATATATATATATATATAGACTTTAGTATACAAAATCTTGACTAGAAATGTCATCATTTCATCGGTGGCTTGTTAGGAATTGTTTCACGTTATGATTGATTTTTCTACTGGATAATAATTGAAATTATTGTCGTGTAAGACATAATTTCATATCACTCAAATGTGCCTATGAAAGATTCATGGATCAATCCAAGTTATGAAAATTATGTGCAAAATAATCTTTTGGTAATTAGAGATAAAAGGTACTATACCTCTGGGCTAAAGCTGCGGACCTGTTGTGTCTCTTGATAACTAAAGAGAAGTTGACCCATAGATCGCCTTGGCTCAATCAATGTCTACTACGGTCTAGCTAGCACCGGATTTGAAGGTGTCATGGCTCTTTCAATGTCTGGCTAGGACCATGTACTATCCCTGTCGGTGCCTGACCAAGTCCAGTACCCACCACGAACTGGCTAAGTCCGAAATCAAAATGTGGTATTTTTTGACTCAAACGATCGAAATGCGTGAAAAAAAAAGTTAGTGGCCAAAATACATATAGCGCCCTTTAAAAGGGTGTTATATTTGAATTTGACAAGACGACCAGGTATAACGTCATTTATTAAACGGTGCTATACCTATTTTATAAATCTGTCCCCTCCCCC